>BQNB010012045.1:50916-80071 GCA_026074375.1 Tanacetum coccineum
TAACGGGAAAACAGTTTAGGGACTAACTGTGTTAGTCCCCAAGGACTGACAATGTAAACCCGTAAGGACTAATGGTGTAATTGGTTTAGGTTAAGTTTTAGCTAATGGGCTTTTGATCTTGGGTCGGTTTATAATGATATGACTTTGGGCTTTTTAAACTATAAGGCTTATAGATAAAGCTATATGGGCTAACCTGACCCATTAACTTGGGTACGGGTTGGCCCATTTAAGATGCACACATCTTTGGATTTGACATTTCATGCTCTTTCTATTCCCGTGTTTGATTTTGTCGTTTTGGCTTTGTTTTTGTCCTTTAGTGAATATCCGATACCTGCAAAGTATACAAAGTAAAACAAACATATATTTGGCATTTTATGTCCATTTTTGGTCATTTAGGTTCATTTTCATAGGTAAAAGATATGTGTAATTAAGCACATACCAGTATTCATAGTTTGCATAGCTATTATAGTTAGTATTCATAGCTATTTTGTAATTTAAAATAGTATTCAATATATTAAAAGTTTAGTAAAGATCTTGTTTTACTGTTTCATCGTTCTTCTTAGTATTTCAAACTAGATTCCACATAGTTTGTGATATTCTCTATCTTAGTTTCTACTATAGTTGTCTTGGATCTATCTAATATAACTAAGCTTTAACAAGCTAAGTAAGATCTGTCACGAAGGGATCAACAAGTGGTATCAGAGCTTGTTGAGAAACTCTGAATAAGAAGAACCCTATATCTACACAAGATCTCATAATCAAAGAGAAGATGGAATCACAGTCAGAAACTACCCAAACAGTGTCTGCACTAAAACTTCCTATACTCAAAACAGTAGACTATGATCTATGAAGCATGAGAATGGTGCAATATCTTACTCATAATGATTACGCTCTTTGGGAGGTTATTGTTAATGGTGATGCACCTGCTGTTGCATCAACTAGTGCTGAAGGTCCCATTCCTCCTAAAACTGTAGAACAAAAGCTGGCAAGAAAGAATGAAATGAAAGCAAAAAGCACTTTGTTGTTGGCCATTCTTGATGGGCACCTATTAAAGTTTCATGGAATCAAGGATGCAAAGACCCTATGAGAAGATATCATGACCAGGTTTGAAGGCAACAAAGAATCAAAGAAAATGCAGAAGACCATTATGAAGCAACAATATGAGAATTTTACTACATCAAGATCTGAAGGACTAGATAAAACCAATGATAGATTTCAGAAACTCATCAGCCTATGATAGGTTTACATCCAAAGGACAGGATAAAACCTCTGTCTATTTTTAGTTTCTCTCAATTCTTTTAGCTCACAGGAACAATATTGCCTTGATCATGAGAAACAAATCTGATCTAGACACAATGAGCATGGATGACTTGTACAACAACTTGAAGGTGTATGAAGCTGAGATTAAAAGCCAATCAAGCTCAAGCTCAAACTCTCAGAATGTGGCTTTTGTATCTTCAGAAAACACTAGCAGCACTAATGAAGCAGTTAATACACTTATGAATTTCTACTTGCTAGCCCCCCCCCCCCCCCCCACCCCCCCCCCCCCCCCCCCCACTCACAAGGACAAGCTTCTTCCTTATCCTATGCTGATGATGTCATGTTTTCCTTCTTTGTTAGTCAATCTAATAGTCAACAGTTAGACAATGAAGACCTGGAGCAGATTGATACTGATGATCTTGAAGAGATGGATCTCAAATGGCAGGTGGCCATGCTTACCATGAGAGTGAAGAGATTCTTAAAGAAGACAAGAAGGAATCTGAACTTCAATGGCAAAGAAACTGTTGGCTTTGATAAGACAAAGGTTAAATGTTACAACTATCACAGGAGAGGTCACTTTGCTAGAGAATGCAGGGCACCAAGGAATCAGGGGAATAGAAATGGAGATGTTCCTAGAAGAATTGTACTAGTAGAGACTCCTGCAAATGCCTTGGTTGTTCAAGATGGGATAGGTGGTTATGATTGGAGCTTTCAGGCTGAAGAAGGACCCACAGACTTTGCTCTAATGGCCCATTTGTCTTCAGGTTCATCCAGTTCATCAAGTTCAGACTCTGAGGTATCCACTTGCTCCAAAGCTTGCTTAAAATCCTATGAGTCTTTAAAAGAACACTTTGATAAACAGAAAGAGCAGCTTAAAAAATCTAACCTAGAAATTATAGGTTATCAATTAGGCTTAGAATCATTAGAAGCTAGAATTGTTGTTCATAAAAAAATGAAGCTGTTTATGAGGAAGACATTGCATTTTTGAAATATGATGTTAAGGTAAGAGATAATTCTATTACAAAGCTTAAAAATCAGTTAGCAGAGGCTTTAAGAGAAAAGGATGATTTGAAACTCAAATTAGAAAAGTTTGAAACATCATCTAAGAAACTAACTGATCTATTAAACAGTCAAATAAGTGTTAATAACAAGACTGGTATTGGTTTTGACAGTCAAATGACTGAGAATGAACTGCATGATATTCATAAGAATAATAGTGAAGTGTTTGTAAGTGCATCTGATAGTAGTGTGAATGAGATTGAAGAGGAAAATAATCAAGTAAATGATAGGTTTATTTTTTTTTATATTAAGAAGGTTTAAGGATTTCATAATAGTTCCTCCTCCTTACACTGGGAACTACATGCCCTCAAGACCTGACTTGTCCTTTGCTGGATTAGATGATTATGTCTATAAGACTAATGTGAGTGAAACTATCACTAGTGTGCCTAGGAATGAATCAACTGCATCTAAGTCTAGTAAGGATAATTTGGAACAACCTAAAGATGTTAGGCCTAGTGCTCCTATCATTGAAGAGTGGGAGTCTGATAGTGATGATGATTGTGTGATTAGACCTTCATTTGAACAGAATAAACCTAGTTATGCTAAAATCAATTTTGTTAAATCAGATGAAAATACTAGGAAATCTGTTATTGAACAACACACATATAGGCAAGCTGAAAACCTTAGGAAAAGTCAGAGTCCTAGGGTTGATAAAAGAAATTGGAATGGACTAATGACTCAGAAACTAGGAGATGGTTTTGAGTTTAAGAAGAAACCTTGTTTTGTATGTGGGAGTTTCAACCATTTAATCAAAGATTTTGATTTTCATGACAATAAAATGGTAGAAAAACTAGTGTTGAATAATAAGGGAAGGGTTACTGGTCAAAGGGAAATTAGACCAGTATGGAACAATGCTCAGAGGGAAAGCCACCAAAATAAATTGACTCACCCACATCCTAAAAGAAAATTTGTTCCAACTGCAGTCTTAACAAAGTCTAGAAAGTACCAATTAATACTGTTAAGCAAAGCTTCCCAAGAGCATCAGTATCAAATAGTACTGCCAGATATGTTAATACTGCTGCATCTAGACCAACTGTAAATGGTGTAAAACCAAGTTTAAATGTTTTTCATAAAGCACATTCACCAGTAAGAAGACCTTTTAACCAAAAATCAGCAACTAAAACCAATAATTTTAAGGAAAAAGTTAATACTGCCAGTATTAAAGTTAATACTGCCAGGGTTAATAATGTAACTACTGCTGGGCCAAAAGTAGTAGTTAGTGCTGCTGAGGGAAATAGAGATAATGCTGTTAAGTCCTCATTATGCTGGATTTGGAGACCAAAAAGAAATGTAATAGACTATATCTCCAAAGACAGTGGATCATATACTCCTAAAAGATTTGACTATGTTGATCCACAAGGTAGACTCAAGTTAGTAATGGTTTGGGTCTCTAAGAGAAACTAATTCTCTTATATTGAGTGCAGGGTAATCCACAATATTTTGATAGTGGATGCTTTAGGCATATGACTAGGAACAAGTCCTACCTAACAGATTATCAAGACATTGATAAAGGATTTGTTGCATTTGCTGGAAGTCCTAAAGGAGGTAAAATTACTGGAAAAGGTAAAATTAGGACTGGGAAATTAGACTTTGAAGATGTATACTTTGTAAATGAACTTAAGTTTAACATTTTCTCTGTCTCACAAATGTGTGACAAGAAAAAACATGTCTTTTCACTGAGACTGAATGTCTTCTTCTATCTCCCGATTTTTAAGTTACTTATGAAAAGTCAGTACTGCTTAAAGTTCCTAGACATAATAATATGTATAGTTTTAATTTAAAGAATGTTGTTCCATCAGGAGGTTTGACTTGTTTATTTGCAAAGGCTACAATAGATGAGTCTAATTTATGGCATAGGAGGCTTGGTCATGTAAACTTTAAAATTTATATTTTATTCTATAACAAAATTAGAGGGAACCTTGTAGAGGTTTGCCTTCAAAGATTTTTTGAAAATGACCATACATGTGTTGCTTGTCAGAAGGGAAAGCAACACAAAGCCTCCTGTAAGACCAAGCTTGTGAGCTCTATCAGCCAGCCTTTACAAATGTTGCATATGGATTTGTTTGGTCCAACATTTGTAAAGAGTCTAAATAAAAAGATGTATTGCCTTGTTGTCACTGATGACTTTAGTAGGTTTAGTTGGGTTTTCTTTTTGGCCTCTAAGGATGAGACTAGTGGAATCCTTAAAACTTTATCAAATGCATAGAAAACCTAATAAAGCATAGGTTAAAATTATCAGGTGTGACAGTGGAATTGAGTTTAAGAATAGTGAAATGAATTTGTTCTGTGAGATGAAAGGAATCAAGAGAGAATTTAGTGTTGCTAGGACTCCACAAAAAAAAGGGAGTAAGCTGAAAGAAAGAATAGAACACTAATAGAGGCAGCTAGGACTATGCTAGCAGATTCACTATTACCTACTACATTTTGGGCTGAAGCAATAATACTGCTTGCATACGTTCAAATGGAGTTTTGAATAACAAAGCCTCAGAACAGACACCTATGAACTTTTATTGGTAGATCTCCATCTCGACTATCATGAGACCTTTTTGGTGTCCTGTTACTAATCTTGAATAGCCTTAGATCATCAGAAGTTGAAGGAAGCTGATGAAGGTTCTTGTATGTATACTTTGTAAACTAGTAAGGCATTAGGTATTTAACACTAGAACCAAAAAGTTTAAGAGAAACCTACATATTAAATTTCTGAAAATAAACCTAATGTAGTAGGAAGTTGTCCAAAATGTCACTTGATATTGATTTCACTGATAAAATCTAGAATTATGACCAGTTTCTGTCAGGAAATGAAACTAATGATGATGCTTATATAGAGACAAATGTTAATGCAGTACAAACTGGACAGAAGAAAGCATCAAATCATGAATATATTCTGCTACCATTTTTTTACTTCTGATTCTCAAGGTCCAAAAAGCTCAGATGATGAGTTTGTTGATGATGCTAGAAAGAAGAATGATGCTCAGTATCCAGCAAAAGATGGTGATATAAATGGTCATGAGAAAGATATTAGAGATAAAAAAGAAGCTCTTAGAAAAAAATTTGATCAAGAAACTAAAATATTGGTTGGTCAAGGAGAGGCTACTATCACTAACAGCACTAACAGACTTAATACTGTTAGTCTATCTGTTAGTGCTGCTAGGCAAAGTTTTGACAATAAGATCTTCCAACTGATCCGCTTACCTGTATTTGGAGGATCTACAGGTAAATCTTAGAGGTGCAAATATGATAAGATGTAAGTGCAGAGGCTGAACTCAACAATTTGGAAACCACCATGAATGTCAATCCTATTCCCACAACTAGAATTCACAAGGATCATCCTAAAGACCAAATTATTGGAGACATAAATTTATCTATTCAAACAAGGAGAATGATTAATTTTTCTAAAGAAAATGCTATGGTCAGCTACATTAGCAACCAGAGAAGAACAAATCACAAAGATTATTATAAATGCTTGTTTGCTTGTTTTATCTCTTAAATAGAACCCAAAAGGTGATCCAAGCTTTGACAGATCCAAGCTGAATAGAAGCAATGCAAGAGGAGCTTCTGCAATTTTAAAACTCAAAAAGTTTGACTCTGTTGGAATCTTCCAAAGGCAAGAAAGGGCCCTAAATTGGAACTAAGTAGTATATAGAAATAAGAAAGATGAGAGAGGAATTTTAGTCAGAAACAAGGCAAGACTGGGTGCACAAGGTTATACCCAAGAGGAAGGAATTGATTATGATAAGGTTTTTGCTCCTATTGCTAGGATTGAAGCAATCAGGTTATTTGTTGCCTATGCATCATTTATGGGGTTTTTTGTGTATCAGATGGATGTGAAGAGTGCCTTTTTATATGGTACTATTGAAGAGGAGGTGTATGTATGCCAACCTCCTGGTTTTGAAGATCCACAGTTCCCTGATAAGGTTTATAAGGTGGAAAAAGCTTTATATGGTCTACATCAAGCTTTTAGAGCCTGGTATGAGACCTTGTCTACCTAATCAATTGAAAATGGATTTAGAAGAGGCACTATATAAAACTTTTGTTCATCCATAAAGGACAAAGAGTGGTAATTGTTTGTACAGTGATGTTGATGAAAATCATCTTTGGGTCCACAAAGAAGTCTTTATGTGATGACTTTAAAGGTTTAATGTATAAAAGATTCCAGATGAGTTCTATGGGGGAACTCACTTTCTTCTTAGGATTGCAAGTACAACAGAAGGAGGATGGAATCTTCATTAGCCAAGACAAATATGTGGCTGAAATATTAAAGAAGTTTGATTTTGCCACTGTAAAGACAACAAGCACTCCTATGGAACCTAACAAGGCATTGGTCAAGGATAAAGAAGCTGATAGTGTGGATGTTAATTTATACAGATCAATGATTGGATCATTAATGTACCTAATAGCTTCTGGACCAGACATAACTTTTGCTGTTTGTGCTTATGCAAGGTTCCAAGTTACACCTAAAACCTCACATCTTCATGCTATGAAGAGGATCTTTAGATACTTAAAAGGTCAACCTAAATTGGGCCTTTGGTATCTTAGAGATTTACCATTTGACTTAGAAGCCTTTTCAGATAGTGACTATGCTGGTGCTAGCCTTGATAGGAAATCTACAATAGGAGGTTGTCAATTTCTTAGCCAGAGGTTGATTTCATGGCAATGTAAAAAGCAAACAATAGTTGCAAACTCCACTATTGAAGCAGAATATGTTGCTGCTGTAAATTGTTGTGGACAGGTGTTATGGATTCAAAATCAAATGCTTGATTATGGATTCAACTTCATGAACACCAAGATTTACATTGATAATGAAAGCACCATTTACGTTGTAAAGAATCCAGTGTTTCACTCTAAAACCAAGCATATAGAAATTAGGCACCATTTTATCAGGGATTATTATGAGAAGAGATTTATTTAGGTGGTTAAGATCCACACAAACCATAATGTAGCAGATTTATTGACAAAGGGATTTCATGTTAGCAGGTTCAACTATTTAATTGCTAGCATTAGACTTCTAAATTTGTAGCTGCATGATTTCAGGGGAGGTTAATGGTGTATAAGTGCAGTGGATTATACACAAGTGCTATTTTAATTGAAGTTGAAAGGTAAATATGATGATCAATTACTTAATACTATTGGGCTTAGCTTTTACTACTTAAAGAAACTTTGTACTGCTGGTACAAAATGTTTATACTGCTAGGATTGGTTAGTGTTGCTCACATGTGTTTAAAGATGGTTTTGATGGATGTATTGGGTTAAAGATGCTCTTTGTACCGGTATTAAGGGTTAAACATGGTAAGAAGTTAGTTAGTGCTGCCAAGGCTTACTTTTATGCTGCTGGAAAAGTAATACTGTGCAAGCATAGAGTTAGTGCTGCCTATTTTTAAGCTAGAAAAGTCCTTTTAGGCTGTTTGGTTAACAGTATTGGCCAATAAGCTCATTTGCTTATTTAAGCTTATCTGCTTAGTGTATTTGCTTATTTTAGGTTTAGTCTTGCTTAATAGGTTAGTTTAAGTCCCTTTTAGCTTAATTACTTTAGTTTAGAGCTTATTTGAGCTTATTTGCCTTTAGTTTAATTTTTTTTAAGTTTTATAGCTTTTTAGTGAATCTGTCTTTCTAAGCTTATCTTAGTTGCTTATTTTTGTTCAAAAAAGCTTATTAGGTGTAGTTAAGTAACTGTCTTAGCTTATTTCTCTTTTTGGATTGCTTATTAGTGCTTAAATAGCCAAACTGTTAGCAATTAATCTCTTAGTGTAAAAAAGACTTATTCTGTCAACTTTAAGGGCTTATTCTGTGCTTATTTGTGGCTTAAATAAAAAGTGGTTTTGTAAAAGTTGCTTATTTTTAGCTAAACTAAAAAGTTGTAAAAAATGGCATTTAAAAAACATTTGGGAGTTGGGGGAAGTCCCAGGTGAGCAGGGCTCGAACCCGGGACCTCTACCCACTCACCAAACGTTTTTACACACACACTCTACTACACAAACGCCCTTGGGTCTTTTACGTTTTGATTTGCACAATCTATATATTTGTACACATTTTGAGCCTATTTTCATATAAGCACTTTGTAGCTTATTTTGAGCTTTTTAGGGCTTATTTAATAAGCTGGCTTAACCAGCTTATTTTTCCTAGGATCTTTACAACTTTTAGGACTTTCCTGCAATTTTTTAGATTTTTCTTCCTTTATTTGTTATTTTTCTTTATTTTTAGATGATTAAAAATTTAGAAAATCATTTAAAAATAGTAAATCAATTCAAAAAATTACAAAAAATAGTTTTTACATTTAGAATAAATATTTTTAAGCTTACAAAGTTTAAAATCTTTTTCATCATTTTTAGATTTTAAATTTCATTTTTAGATTTCTAAATTAATTCTAGGAAATAGTTTTTAATTATAAAAAGTAGTGAAAAATATTTTTCTGAGTTTTTATCACATTTTAGACTTTTCTAAAGTAGAAAATCATTTTTTGGAATTTTTAGGAATTAATTTGTCATTTTCTAGAATTTTAATTGATTAAATAGGTTTTTAATGCATAAAAAAATTATTAAAAAGTCAAAAAAATTTAATTCTTTTTTAGAAAATTTTCTTTTGTCATTTTAGAGGTTTAGAAACCAAATTTGCATTTTTAAGGTTAATATTTGCCTTAGTTGATAATTAGTCGCGTTTTTAGGATCCCCATTTTGCGTTTTTAGTTTAAAATAGTTTTGCCTTAATTGTTTTTAAGTGTTTGCATTAATTTTCCCATAGTTTTAGAAAACCAATCAAAATCTTGTTCCATTCAAGCATCGATTATCAAAACGACTCTCGACTTTCAATTGCATTCCTCGTTGGGGATAACGACCCGGGAATCATACTTCCAGATTTTCTACATTGAGATTTTTGATTCTTATTATATATTTATATATTTATTATATCTAATATATATAAAGGCTTGAAGGGTAGGTCAATCTTTTGTCAGTTACACACCTGGAAGTGATGAGGGTAGATTGAAACAAAAAGAATTGATGGCTATGTGTACAATATTGTCAAAATAGGTGCTTGACTTGAAGAAAGAGAAGGATGCTCAAGCTGTGGAGATCCTCAAACTAAAGAAAAGAGTCAAGAAATTAGAAAGACAGAGGAAGTCAAGCATCTAACACCCAAGAAGGAGGATATACATGCAGGTTGAGTCTTTTGATGATGATTTGGATGAGGAGGATGCATCCAAACAGGGGAGGAAAAGTGACAAGACAAAGCCAATGTTTAAAGATAGTGACTTTGATAGACTTGATGATGATATGGAAAATGTTGAAGGAGAGACAGTTTATGCTGCTACTTCTGGAGTTAGTACTACAGGAGCATTGGTTAGTACTGCTAGACCAACTGTTAGTACTGCTGGGCTATCTACAAGTGCTGCTGGGACTTCAACAGGTATTTTAGAAGATGAGTTGGTGACAATGGCTGAGACATTGATAGCAATTAGACAAACAAGAACAAGACTACCAAGACCAACTTCAGTGGTGATCACTGATATTGAACAAGAACAAAGAAGACTAACAACACCACCACTATCACAACCATCAGACACTAGAGACAAGGGTAAAGGTATAATGGTAGAGCCTGATCCTCCAGTGAAAATCAAGAGGAGTGATCAAGGTGATTTGCAACTTTAAGCAGATGCAGAGTTGGCTCAATTACTACATCAAGAGGAATTGGCTCAAGTAGAAAGGAGACAAAGAGAAAGAGCAGCATAAGAAGAAGCCTCTATAGCTGCACTTTATGAAGAGTACGATATTATTCAAGCCAGCATAGATGCTGATGCTTTGTTTGTTGCAAGGCTCCAACAGGAAGAGAGAGAGCAGTTCACCATTGAAGAAAGAGCACAATTTTTGGTAGAAACAATAGCAGCACAAAGAAAGTTTAGAGCTGCTCAAAGGGCTGCAGAGATCAGAAGTAAACCACCCACCAAAACTCAGCTAAGGAACATGATGATTACATATCTGAAGAATATGGGTAAGTTTAATCTCAATCAACTAAAAGGAAAAAGTTATGAGGAGCTCCAGAGATTGTATAAAAGGGAACAAAAGTGGATAAATGATTTTGTTTCTATGAACTCTGAAAAGGAAGAAAAGAAATCAGTAGAGCCTGAGAGTGAAGGCAAAAGAATAAAGAGAGTTGTAGATTCAGCACTTAAACAGAAATCTTTTAAGAAACAAAAGATGATGCAAGAACAAGAATCTGCAAAGAGTGATGAAGACGCAGCAGCAGACTATGAACATGAAAATGAAGAGTTGAGAATGTGGTCAACAGTTGTTCCAGATGAAGAAGAGACTGTGAATCCAAAGATTTTGTCTGTTAAGTACCCTATAGTTGATTGGGAATCTCAGAACTTAGGGAATGTTGATATGGAAGATTTACATGTCTATAAGATAATCAGAGCAGATGGGAATACTAGTTATCACAAATCATTATTCAGTATGCTGAGAAAGTTTGATAGACAAGATTTGGTGGATTTGCACAGATTGGTGATGAAAAGATTTGAAGACAATACTCCATAAGGTCATAATTTGCTGCTTTGGGGAGATCTCAAGGTAACGTTTGAACCAAATACAGAGGATGAAATTTAGAGTAATCAACATGATTGGACTCTGATTAGCTGGAAACTGTATGAAAATTGTGGAGTTCATACATTGCTGATGGATGGTACTTTGACCTGCTTCAACATGTTAGTAGAGAAAAGGTATCCTCTCATCAAGGAAATGCTGGAGAAGATGTTGAACTGGAAGCTAGAAGCTGAAGCTGAGAGTACAATGGCATTTGAGCTTCTCAAGTTTATCAAGTCACAGCTGGAAGATTGAAGAAGTGTTTGAATACATCCTCCTGGTGATCAAGATGCTTATACTGAAGAAACTTGATGATTAACATGGTGAATATCAAGTTTAGGGGAGGATTATTGGGAATTATGGACTTCTACAAGTTAGTACTGCTGGTTCAACTTGATACTGCTGGTGATGGTTAGTGTTGCTGATGAAGATTTGTGAAAACAGTCTAAGTCATTAGTACTGTTATTTATATTAGTTAGTACTGCTATTATGATATGCATGAGTTAAATTAGGAATAGATATGCATTATCATTATACGCGTTTTGTAAGCCCATTAGGGTTTCCTTAGTGTATAAAAGGAACCCTACGACATAGTTAGAGACATGCATAGAATTCATATCTCATAGTTAGTTATTCTGTAACCTAGGCAGAATATTAGCAATCAATATATTCAAAGTTTAGTATTCATTGTTCTTCTTAGTATAACTTGTAGTATTCACAATCATAGTTTCTCTTATAGTTAGTTTGGATTTATCCAGGTTAACTAAGCTTTAACAAGCTAAGAAGATCTGTTCATTGGGATCAACACTTTGTACTTAGCATGCCATGATGGATAACCAACATTCTCCTAACATTTCTCTGGGGGATGCCATTTAAAACCACATATAGAACACTTGTCCTTAACAATTCCTTTACTCAACAATGTTGAAGACTCAATGTTTGCAGATGACCTAAACAACAGTCTTTGAGTCTCTTCTTGCTGTAGTAAGGAACAAGCATTTTCCACACTTAGTAATGGATCAATCATCAATATCTGGCTTCTTTGATGACTCAAATGATCCTCCAATCCATTAAGAAACTGAAAAGGCCTTTGCTCCTCCTTTTGCTTATTCAAAGCAGCCAAGAACACTGAAATCTCCAGAGTTACAACAACAATAACAAGCAAAACATTTATGTTATCCAATTCTTCCCAAACACACTTCATTTTTGTGTAATACTCACCAACAGAACAACCAGCCTGAGTAATTTCATAAGTATCTTTATTCAATTTGTACTTTCTTGATCCATCACTCAAAGAAAACCGTTTTTTCAATTGTTGCCATATTTCACTTGTAGTACCAACAAACATTATTGATCTTGCAATTGAATCACTAACAAACCTCATAATCTAACAAATCACCATGTTATTACAAGTATCCCAAAGCTCTGCAAGATTAGCATCAGTAGGTGACCTAACAACTGTCCTCTTAACAAATCTTAACTTGCGTTTGGTAGACAAACCGATTTCAATTGCTCTTCTCCATGCTCTGTAGTTTTGAGCCCCAGTTAACTTTTCTTGAACCGTAAGTGAACTAGGTCCATCAGAAGGATGAAGATAGATAGGGTTTTGAAACAATGCAAGTGGTACAGGTGGTGATGTTGATTGTGTTACTACACTATGTTGACAGTGATGTTAGTTGTGAAAAGAGAGGTTAACGTGACATTAAATTGACGGTGATGATTTTTGTCACCATTACCACTACTAGCCTAACATTTGTACATAAACGTGTAGCATATCTCATGCATATAAGTACGAACAAGTGAACCTTTTTCATATTTGTACTCGTAATTCGAGTACCAATACGTTACATTTACGTACTACGTACTATATTAGGGGCGATAACACAAATACAACAGATTAGTGGTTCTACATTGAGGCATACCATAACTAATTAGAAACCGTTTTAAACATCGTCAAATTCCAATTCGGTTCAGATTTGAATCTTTATACGTTTAAACCTAGAAAGAAACTAGAAATAATCTACTAGAAACATTACCGAGTATAGACCATATAAGGTTATCGAACCACTCAATTTAATTGCAAGAAACTCTTCTACACCTTTGACGAAATCCAGATTACTTTGTATTTTTTGGACTTATAATCGTCAAGTGATCCCGTAATAATTTATTTGCGAAAACTTTTCGTTCTTGTTTTTCATCTCGGCTCTGTGGCTTTTTTAAGCCTTTTCAAAACAAACAAAAAAGAAAAGAAACTGTTTATAAACCAAGTGTAGGTTATTATGTAAGATTAAGATAGTACTTAAATGTGATTCTTAATCAAAAGTTATATTTTACATCAAAGAACATTTTGGGTGTGTTTGGTATAAAGGTTTTTAGAGCATTTTGAAGTAATTAACATTTAAAATTTAGCATTACTATTACAAATCTTGTTTGAAATGAAGCAGTTATCATTTATAAAATTATAAAAACTTCAGTTTCTCAATACTTTTGAATAAACATTTACTCTCTCCGTCTCATAATTATAGTTCACCGACAAAAAACACGCAATTTAAAAAAAATCATTATTACAGTTTTATCTCTCTTACTTTTTGCAGAATGACACTTTTACCTTTAACCAATTACGAGTAATTTATAACTTCTTTAATGTTTGTAATAATAACATCAAGTGAGGGTGATATGGTAAACTTAATCTAAATTCCCTATCTATTTTTGAAAGTAGACAATTAATTTGAGACAACCCAAAAAGAAAACGTAGACTATAATTATGGGACAAAGAGTAGCATTTAGCATAACGTCATTTTACCACTCTACCAAACACTTTTATAAATTTAACTGCTAATTTTAACAAACACATCTTTTATGTACGAGCATGAATGGTGGACAAGAATAGAAGATTTTACAAACAATATTACAAAGTTTTAAATGGTTTGACCAACCTAAGTTTGACTAATCTAATCAAAGTCATTGCGCTTGACTTCCGAGTATATTGCAAAGGATCTGTTCCGTTTTCTCGGACCAAGATACATGTGCAGTCCCTACGTTTATTTTGTTTGACAAAGGTTGTGCTTGGCGACAACGTTTTGGAGCGTTTAGGAGCAACAAGCGACAAGCAGTAAGCATTTTAGATGAAAAACTTGTTTGACAACACCTCAACGAGCATTTGAATATTGTTTAACCGCTCCAATTTCAAATGTTTCTTAAAGAAGCATTTCTGCTGCTAGCAGTTTGTTATAAAATTACATTTATACCCTCAAATATAAAATTTATAATTTCTTTAATTGGGTTATATGCCTTTTTTTCGTAATTTTACACTTTCTAATTACAGCTTACAGCTACGTTACCAAACACTACTCCTACTAACTGCTCCTACTTACTGCTCATGCTACTGCTACTGCTACTGCTACTGCTTACTGCTACTACGTGTCGCCAAAATATACCAAAAAACTATTTGCGACTAATATTAAAATAGTTAATTATGATGAAAATTTTAGTTGGTGAGATTATGGGTCACAATGATTCTAACATCTAACATTATAAGAGCTAAGATTATGGGTCATTATGATTCTAACATCATGTAGATGAGTGTTCCTCAAGTTAAACATTGGTTAACGGTGTATCTCGTTATACCTTGTACCAATAAAAAGCCGGTAATGATAGTGTGTTTCGATGAAAGTCGGCGAAATGAAGAATCAGTTGGGATGTCCATGGTGATTTGGATTTGAGCGAAGTATTATCGGGTAAATCTAACAATCACAAAGTTAACATACAAACCGTCAAAATATCCGTATTTCTATAGAAAAAATTCACATTGTCACATACTCGTAATTGAGTTATATTTATACGAATATATACGATCAAAAGTCAGTAGTAAGTCAGCGTAATCTATCATATACACATTATATATAAAAAGATACATGAATGCTACCTAAGCAACATAAATGCCACATCATCATTCAAGAATGGCCACCTATGCAACTAATTATGACACCTATGCATTTAGGATTGCCACATAGGCAACTAATTATGCCACGTATGCATACACGAATGACATGTAAGCATTTAACATGCCACATAGGAAGTATCTAATCCACCTAGGCATTTAATCCATGTCACCACCTGTGAATAAATTCGGACTAAAAATGTATTTGCAAGGAATCAAACCTTGGTCTATGCACCCACATCAATTGGAACTACCATTAGACCACAATGGTAATTGTGACAAGTTTTTAAAAAACAAATACATAACAAATGGATGAAAAAAATTATGTATTTATTTTTTGCATTTTAAATATTTAAATGAAACGGCAGTTCCAAAAATAACGCCTCTAAAAGTGGTATTTCTTCTCAATTACACAAAATCAAGATCATTATAAATTTGAAAACAGAACATTATGAAACTGGAAACTTTGACCACAAAAAAACTATTGCGACTAAATTTAAAATAGTTTAAAAATATATGATGAACAAATTTTAGTTGGTGAGATTATAGGGTGGGTCACAATGATTCTAACACATACTCAACATTATAAAATAGAGGCTTACGATTATGGGTCAATAATGATGTCTATACATCATGTAGATCTAGTGTCACGTCAAGTCATAAACATTGTTAAAACGGTGTATTAGTGTATGCTCGTTATAGACCTTGCTACGGCAATAAAAAGCCGGTAATGCATAGTGTGGATTCGATGAAGACGTCGGGCGAAATGAAGATCAAGTTGGGATGTCCATGGTGATTTGGATTTGAGCGAAGTATTATCGGGTAAATCTAACAATCACAAAGTTAACATACAAACCGTCAAATATAGAAACAAATTCACATCTTGTCCCCCCCCCCCAACCATTACCCCTCGTACAATTGAGATTATATATCTATAGCGAATATATATCGACTCAAAAGTCAGATAGAAGTAGAGATGCCATAAATCGGATTAAAACCTGTTATCGGTTATAAGAAAACCGTAAAGGGGGGGGGGGGTGGGGGGGGGGGGGTGGTGTGGTTTTGGGGGGGGGGGGGGGGGGGGGTTTTTTTTTTTTTAAAAAAACCGTTTTTCTAATAACCGGTTTCGGTTCTTCTATTATATCTGCTTTTTTGAAATCTCTGTTTTTTTTCGGTTCTACATGTTCGGTACAAATAGATTTTTTTACCGTGTCGGGATTTTTCGGTTCTATAAAATGGCCGGGAATCGTTATTATACCGGTTCGGTTTTTTTTCGAAGGGAATTCTAAAACTTCGAATTATTTATTTAATAAACTTGTTAATTATTCAAACAATTAATTAAACAATACAACCGGAAACATACTAACCAATACAAATCATAACTTTTTATTTGCAACCGAAACATACTAAAAAGATAAAAACAACATAACTTTAAATTTATAACAATACAAATAGATACAACAAAAAATATATAAATACTAATACATTTCGAGCTTCAGGCATGGCCATACACCCGAAAACACATAATTACGAGTAACTCAGTAATGTCGAGCTTCGGCATTGCATCACTCCGTTATACTCAATCCATTAAATCTTCCAATAAAATGCTTTCTTACTCTTACGTAATCAATATCACTAAGTGTCTTCAAACTCACCTTCATCTAATTCGGTATTCGGAAAGGATTAACATTCCTAAGTCAACGTTCTCTCTTGCTATAGTTTCTTCAAACGGTCTTCTAAAATCGGAAACCTTCCCAACTTGTTTCATGTTGTACCCTATCTACTCCGTCCAAATAATCTTTCAAACATACACATACTTCCACGGATTCGGGGAGAGTCTTGACCTGTCGTCCGATATAACTAACCGCTAATGGAAAAAAGGCCGAATTCGAAGCTACCGTCGAGAGTTGGAACCCGTTAATTAATTCACAGAGCACATAGCGGATAAAAATTGAAATGATGAGATTCTTCCCTTTCATTCCCACCAACCAAGCCCAAATGTCAAAGCTTTTGTAAACTCTCTGCGCGTGCCTTAAAGCTGTTATTAATAGTTTGTAGCCATATATTGTCCCAACTCGCTTGATGGAGCGATGTCGTGTGACGCTTGTAGCGTCTCAAATAAACTATTATAATAGGTTTATATTAATGTCACTTGCCATTCGGAGACGAGAGCTTGGCCGCATTTGATCAACTATTGGGTTTTATATTTGACCGATATTTTGTTTGCATAAATGTCCAAATAATTTAAAGTTATCGTTAAATATTAAAAATTTAGGAGTTTAATATAGTTGAGACAGGTCGGGGTTGTCAGCGTCTAAACCCAAAAGATAAATTCCTAAATAGTCATATTCTTGTTTATTAAAAGTTCTACAGCCGCAGAACATTTAAACATGGATTGAAGGTGGAGGCAGGCGAACAAGTAAAAACCAAAGGTAAATAGACAAAATATTTTACAAATTTTTTTTTTTATAACGTTAACATTCTTCTATAACAGTTGACTAGGTGAGGTTTTTAATTCGTCTAATTTTTTCCGTCATGAGCAGAAACTTAGATTTAAACTAATGAGTCTAGTTTGGGATAATAAACACCCGATAATATAGTTGTTGCATCTTTAAAAACTTTAAAGAAATAGTTAAATCATTTAGTATCACCAATCTTGGTTCGCTTATCGAAACGGACTTCATTTCTATTAACAAGTGTTTTTCATTAAAGGCGTTTTAAAGTCTCACGTTGTCGTAATAATTTCAAACATCATGCAAGTATAATTCCACCTAGTGATTATTATCATAGGCAAGGTCCGTAAGGCGGGGGTTTCCTTCACCACATGTGTTTACGAAAAAAGTCCTATAGTTCACTTGTCGTTCGTTTACTCGAGACTAATATAGGTTTTACTGAATAAACCCACTAAATTTCATCCTAAACTATCACATATTTTTAATGCCGCTTGCACGTATAAAATTTATAACAATGAGGCGAACACAACGGGGCATAGACAAAAAAGATCATCTAAAAAACGGCGTTTTATACGTAATTTTCAACAAATCCATAGCTTCTAGTATTATTGGAATCGATTATCAAGTGTAAATCAGTAAAAAACTTTATCATCTAAATTATATTCAATTACAGTGTCATTGTAAAAAATTTTTCTTAAACAGACCCCGTATGAGATGACACCAAGATAGTTTAAAAAGCCAAGTTGTCCGTATTCACAATTAATAACCAGATTCGAGTAGATTAAATCCACAATGAGTCGTAACGGGTAAATAAATTTGCCAGTTACCATGTGTGATCGGATCCAAGTATCCGTTAGTTATAGAAACAGCCATATTATAATCAAAGAAAACCATCAATAATATCTTTTTTAGCCGTATTCTCATAAATTAAAAGACATGCAACTTCTAAGAGTAAATACGAACTTACATGTTGATTACCAGAGCGGTTGTAGCTCTCCTTTATGATTGATCACCCGTAAGCTTGACGTTGTCGAAGATGGTTTGAATGGAATCGCTTGTTGAAGACAAACATCGATAAAATCCATTCGAACCGCATCATTATCAAATATAAAAACTTGAGACCATGTAAGCCGCACCAATTAGTACCATTGGTACTATCATTTTCGTCTAACGCCGCATTTACAACCGTTTCATATGATGCCGGGAGTGTAGATATTAGAGCGCGGGTTGATAAAATTTTTTCATCATTTACTGCAACGCGCCTTTTCCACCTAAGTGCCCATCGATCATAATAGCACATATCGAAATTAGCACCAGACATCGCCTTTTCTCGCAGTTGGTACAGCTAATTCGCACCAACAACTCATTGTGTAAATTTTTCGACCAAAAAAAGTTTAGCTGTAGAAAAAACGGAGGCATTAGTGGAGTAGCTTGATGTGAGTGTGAGTTTTCCATTATAGCGGATTTGAGAAATTAGAGTATATATTCACGATTAGAGAGAAAAAGAGAGATTAGTGAGTGTTTTTTGACTGTGCGTTTTCAACCCCAACCCAATACATGTATTATAGTACTAAGCCATGCCCAAAATCATCAAAAAACCAAAAAAAACATCAAATACCGTATTATGAAAAGCTGCAAGTAGCCGTTGTGTTTTTTTTTTAAATAAAAAAAAACTGATTTAAACCGTTTTTATTTTTAAATTAAAAACGACTAATGGTTTGGACTATCAGAAGAGGGAAGTGAGGGCACCACGGTGCTTTTTTTTAACCGGTAATACCGGTTTTTTTTAAAAAATTAAAAACGGCTAGTTAGACTTCTATTTGACAAACGGATTTTTCTAAAAAAAAAAACTATGACTGGGATAAAAAATAAAAAAATAAAAAAATTAAAAACAAAAATAAAAAACACGGGTAAAATCGTTTTTTTATAAAACCGCAAAACAGGTTAAAAAAAAAAATAATAGCTGCAAAGAAAAAAAAAAAAACCGGGACTTTTAAAAGAACCGTATAAAAAACCGGTAAAGAAAAAAACCCCGCTAACCGTTCTAAGACCGTTTACGGTTATATTTAACCGGCAACCGGTTAAAAAAAAAAACCCCCCCAAAACGCGATTTTTTAAAAACTGGTTTCGTTTTTCACGAGCCAGCGTTATTTATTAAAAACCGGTATCGATTTGGCATCTATACCCTAGTAAGAGCCGCCCAATCTATCATACATTTTATTTTAATATATAAGAGGATACATGAATGCTACTAAGCAAAATAAATTTCCACATCATCATTCCAAGATGGTGATACGTGGGCTAACTATACAAAGTGGAAAATCCCAGTTTCCATTAGTATTTTTAGATGCTTAGTTTAGGTACGTTGGTCACCCATGTTCTTAGTTCAGTTCTGATGCAAAATCGCATGAAGTTACTACAGTTTACATACCATGAAAAGTTTTAGTAATATGGTAGTAGTCACTCATGTTCTCCAGTCATGGTCCTCAGAGTTTAAGGGATGTAGTTATTTATTGGTTTACTATACAATATTTGTATTTTGCAATTGAGAATGAAGAAGAAGAAAAGAATAGAAAATTGTTCCATTTTTCGTAAGTGTTAGCTTTAGATTGCAGGAGTAGTTCTTTTATTTATAGTAAGTCTAGTTTAGATAGTTGATATATCACATCAACAGGCCTAGTCCATATCATATGGTGCTTTCATTTTTCTTACCATGCCTCCTAAAAAAGACAACCCACCACTAGAGAAACAATGGCAGCCATGGCTGCCAATATCTCCAAGCTTCTCGAGTCCCAAACCATACAACGAAAACACATAAGGCCACTCCAACACAAATCACTTCAAACAAACTCTGATGTCATAACCAAGCACTTGCTGAGGCACAAAATGAACAAACCGCCATCCCTCAGTCTCGACATTGCCTCAAAAATCATGTGAAGAACCCCCATCAGCTGCATCCACCAACAACGCGCCACCAATGCCTCATGGGCCTTGCAAATTCGGCCTACCCAAACTCACAGCACTACAACGCGTAGGACGCGGGCATTTGATCGAATCAACCCATCTTTGATTGGCCTTTCAAGCCGATCAAATACTTCAGTTTCACAACATCACACCACCACCAACGTCTTCTCTCATGATCTTGCCTTTCACCTCACTTGAAGACGCGTCTCTAGAGTTGGTACAGAAGATACCTCATTCAAACAATCGTCCCTTACCAATTGGGAATCGTTCACATTTGCCTCGAAACACGATTGGTCCATCAACTTACGATAATCCATCAAAGCCGCACTTGTCAAACTTCAGCAAACTGTCTACTTCACCGCATATCCAGACAGAGTTTTCGAACTGCATTGAGCAACCTAAGGTAGTTTAGGGGTCTTACCACCAAAGCATATAACTAAATGTTTTATGCGTCATCAGGGTCCTCCGTCAAGACAGTCGCAGCAAGACAACTCGCCATTTTTACGACAATCCACAATCAACTCAAGCCAACGTCTGTGCGGAACACTATCGAAGGACAATAACAAATGACCAGTGAAATCTTCCACACCTAAAACATCTACAGTACATCTTGACGAGCGGCTCACTAGCTCCCTCACATCCGCGAACACTCTAGAATTCTAAGACGGCAGATAGATAAGCCAGTCAAAGCGTTTTAGCCAGTCCCTGCAAATGCAACAACGACGTGTTTGATGGGCCTTTGTTTACAATTGTCTCAGGATAGAAATACAACCCGGGCACACAAAATGCAAACCCACCCAAGTTTCTTCTCCTACAAACAGGACACGACCCACCCTTGGATCTCCGTGTTCAGAGTTCTAACAATGTGAGCCTTGAGGAACAAGGCACAACTTCAACAAAGCGGGAGTATGATGACGTGGGCCTACTAGTACAAGTGGAAAATCAATTCCTTTATTTTTATTGTTAGATTTAAGGATCTTTGGTCACCCATGTTCTAGTTAAGTTCCTGTGTGCACATGCATGTCGTTAGCTAAGTTCTTACATTCCTAAAGGTAGTAAGTAATGGTAAAAGTCACCCATCGTTCTCAAGTCATGTCCTAAGAGTTTTTAGGGAGAGAGCTTATTTATTGTTTACTATCAATATTTGCGTACTTTTACATTGAAGAAAGTGAATTGAAGAAAAAGATAGAAAATTGTTTCATCAAGTTTCGTAGGTTAGTCAATTTAGATTGCAGTAGTATCCTTTTTAATATAAGAGTAGTCTAGTTTAGATATGACTATTCACAAGCCTTTAGTCATATCAAAAGTCCACTATGCAACTAATTAAATGACACTATACATTTTAGATTGCCACCTAAGGCATACAAATTATGCCAACGTAAATGCATACACGATATGACACGTAAGCATAACACATAGCCATAAGGAAGTATCAATAATGCCACCCTAAGGCATTTAATCCATGTCACCCAACTGTGAATAAATTCGGACTAAAAACTGTATGTTGCAAGGAATCAAGACTTGGTGTTACAGCACCCCACACATATCAATAAGCGGAACTTACCATTTAGACCACAATGATAGTTGTGGCAAGTTTTTAAAAAACAAATACATAACAAATGGCGGAAAATTATGTAATTATATTTTTTGGCACATTTTAAATAATTAAATGAAACGGCAGTTCCAAAAAATAATAACGCCTCTAAAATGGTATATCTTCTCAATACTAGCACAAAATCATAGATCATTATAAATTGTTGAAAATAGAACATTATGAAACTGAGAAACTTTGGACCAAGCAATTATTAACCAATAAAAACACCTTAGATCACAGAGCACACAATGTCAAATCTCACAACACAAAATCAAATCTCACACACAAATCAATCAAAGAAGGTGGTATTCACTCGGATAACAAAATTCAGTTTCAGGTCATTTTTTTCTTAGTTTATCATAGTCGAATTTAATCATACTTAGGATCATGAACTAGTCTTTGATGTTTGATACATTATAAGCAATCACTTTTGTATCACATTTACGATTTATTTGAAACAGGTGTGTTTTGTTTATAGATTATTTTTTACATATGGCGTTTATTGTAGAATTTATGATTTTGATTCCTTTATTACATCTGCAAAACGCTTATAAGATATATGAACCACCATAAACCCACAGCCAAACGCTTCCTAGACCTATATGTAGAGTGTTCTAGTTTTTATAACAAAATTTAATAATTTATACAAAAACATTAAGTTAAGACGCATGATGTGAATACTTACGTTAGCAGGAAATATTGGGACAATTGTTAGATGAAAAATCGTGAATCGGGAGTATGCGTTGACCACAAGGCCTCAGGTTTGAATACAGAGTAGTTACACACTTATTTTGGTAAAATGGGTCCGCACGCCAAAAGGAAAAATGGTGTTGCTCAGTTCCACCTGGTCCCTGACTGGTGCCCTCAGTGATAACGCAAGAAAGCATTTGCTGAACAAAAGTGATGTCACATATCAAATACTAAAATCTTTCATGGCTGTTAATAGCATTACTTTAGCTGATATGGATGTTCCTGAGTCATACATGGAAGCACTTCCAAAGGTATCGTTATAAGAATGGACCGATTCCTAGCTTTTCTTAAAACTTTTAGAATAAAATTTACAACAATTTTTCTAAGTTAGACTTATTTGAAAAGGGAAGGTCACCCGAAGTGTCAATTAATACTGATTCATGTTTACTTGGACTTTTTTGGCAGAATGCTAAAAGGATAGCAATAGGTGATTAACTAATTTGTTGATATATTTCATCAGACCACTTATCACCCGAGTGTCTCTTGGACTGCCTTGATTTATCCTTTAAGGATCAAGCTCTTGAGATTACAAACTGTGTGGAGTCTTACATATGGAGACGGAAAAAACAATACAAAGCCTCCTATACATATGATGGGAGGATTTGGTAGCTGATGCAGACAAATGGGAAACACTTGCCCATAGAGCCAAAAGCCTCTTACTTTGCTTGAGACAAAGGTTCCCTGCTCTTTGTCACTGGACATGAGTAAAATCCAATATAACAAGGTAAATATTTTTCGTATATATACAGATAAACTATTCTTTAATAGTGCACATCAAATATTTTGGCTATAAGTCTTGATAATCAGTCTTGCGGTTTCCTACTGTTACTAAATTAACTGGTAAGTTTGGTTTTTGAAGCGTTTGATGGTCTTTTAAAGTTCTTATATTCGTTGTTAACATTTTACACCAGTTGTAGGTCTTGCCCACGAGGGTTATTGCATACATATTTATTAATTCACCTCCGTTTATAAACCAGATTGATCCAAGACATATATTAAGTAAATACATTATTTTATGGTTATTCATATAACAAGGCATAATACAATCTCACTGATCAGATATTTGGAAACTATTATGAAGGCATGTGGTCCTCATTTCTACCTGCACATCTGTCATTTCCATACTTTCTCCATCCAAACAAAAGTACACTCTAGACTTTTTCATTTTCATGTAACAGGGTCATATTTTAAGATGACTGAGATGTATTTGATGCTCCTAAAGTATATAATAAGCATTTAGTTAAGTTGCACTTAACCATATGTAAAAATGTAGATCATTATGTCTATAAAATTCCTCTAGACTTACAGGTGACACGCATTATGGACAGTAGATGTTATTGTCTTGCTACCAACTCACTGATCTTATATTTCCTACCCATCGTGGCATTTTAGATATGACTAACATACTTGTCGATTTCGCAGTCCTGTAAAACTGATATCTAATACTAATATATATCACTCCCAAGTCCTAACTGAAAAAGTGTGCAACAAAACATGCTAAGGAGATAATGAGTTAATCAACATATCTATAAAGGAATTTCTCTTAAAATAATTAAATTCAGATATGTTCAATCGTAGCTAATTGCTCATTTTGTTACAATGGAGACATGTTACAATGGAAACTTGTTACAGTGGAAACATGAAGTTAAAGTTAATTTTAGTTTACATTCTCATGCAACTAATTAGAAACATGGTAAACACCTTTTAACAATTATTTGGTACGCCTACAACATTTCATCAACACTATACCTATTAACCTAAACACTGCCTTAGTAAGCAATCACAAACACCCCATACTTCAACTCCCAAGTATGAGGTAATTGGTTATTGCAGATCAAAGAACTTCACTCATAAGCATGTACCTAATTAGTTTCTTAAAGGAAAAGTTGGCATAATATTTTCTAAAAGGTGAGTTTTTTTAGTACTAACAGCAACTCCTTGATTATCTAAATCATTCAAATGCCATGCAAGAATTCCGTTTACATCATGGGCATGCTAATGTGATTGCAGACACGATCGTTATTCAATGACAAAAGGAAATTAACATCAATGTTGGATCCTCGAGAATCTGACATTGCATTTTGATGCTAAATTATGGTGACGCATCAAGAAAATTATATATTGTGCTAAAAGGTAAGATCTTTTTGATATTGATATGTTTAGTATTCATCATTTTATGCCATATCTGCTCATATTATAGTAGCTACAGGTTATAATGTCACATATCTGCTCATATTTGTTTAACTTACACCTATAATGTGACTTATCAATGGGTTTGGTTATCTAATGGTAAAATGCAAGTCTTATGGGTAAATCATTCATGAAAATTGAAATGGTTATTACAACTTATTTTTTGACTATGACTTTATCTGGTTACGGCTTATGTTATATTAGCTAAGTTTTTTTGGCTAATTTTGAAACTTATGGGCTTATATAAGCTTATTATGACAAAAGAAATTTATATAAGCTCATAAGTTTCCAAATAAGGCGAAAAAATGGGTATATGTGAAACATGAGCTGAACATATAAGCCTGTAAGTCCAAAAGTAAGCTGATACAAACACCCAAGAGCGTATGGAAATCCAAAAAGTTTGATTAATTACGGATTAATGAATGAAGTTATCAACATTTTACAATCCGTTCCAAATTGAAATGAATGCCCATTTGATGCACACATGTTACGTTTAAGTTCCAAACATCTACTATGTGTTTTGTACTTTATACTTCTTAACTGATACTATGTTTCCTTATATCAACATGCCACTGGTATTAACTCATTTACACGTATCGTTAGAATAGCGAACATAAGTTAAAGAACCAAATTTTGTCCTTCATGCTCTAGAGGCAAACAACTTAATGATTGATACTACAAGGTTGCAAGATAAGTGGTTTATTATCCACTTCTATTAACTATGCCTCTTCCCCACCTAAGCCTTTTTGGTCCTTATGAAATGCCACTGCTTGTGTTTGATGCATCAACGACTTTTTGTATCTTATACAATACCATCCTCTTCGGTTTGTAAAAAAGAATTCATTGTAGGGTTCTAAACATTCACAATATTCTAAGTAATATGCAAGTCTTATAGAATTGTACGATAAAGCATAAGATATATAGTATATGTTTGTGTCTATTATAAACTCCACATGACAAAAGAAGTAGGTGTATTGATTTGGCTTCTAGATGGTATTGGCCAAAAGAACTTTGATACGACTGGGAAACATAAGCTTATTATTGATGTTATATTTATGTATCAGATATGTTTCATTTTAAGATAAAAAAAGATAAATGTTAGATATCATGGTTTATATATGTATGATTTTGGTTCAAGAGGGGCATTGATATGCTAACATTTTTAATCCCCTTTCGTATTCACTAGATTATTTAATTTTGCAGATTTTGAGGTTGCAAATGACTCACGGGATTAAAGATTATTTGTTGTGATAAAGATGGTAAATACACAAAATCAACGACTATAGTCGTTTACAAAAAGTTTTGTTTCACATTAGAATTAAAAACATATACTTTGTTCTTGCATATAATTTATTAGTTTTTATTTTATCTTATTAGATTAACATTCATTTTATTTCGTTCTTAATGCACTCAATAAATATGTTCGTTTATTTATAATTCATTAACTGTTACTTAATTTTTTTCATTAGATATTCATGGGGCTCGTCCGCCCATCGGGCGAGCTAGGCAACGATGAAATATGATAACAAACAAACGAGATTGATAACCATACTAAACATTGTTAAGATTCATACAGACAATGCGCCTAATAGTAGTGGCTTCCATAATTTAAAAAAACACCTTTTTATGCACTACAATGTTCATTTATGAATCTTATTAAGTTTTATTTTCTCATACCAGATTACCATTCACTTATTTTTTGTTCTTTATTCACACTATAATATTTTTCGTTTTTCGTAATTGATTAACCGTTCCTTTATTTATTCCTTGGATACTCACAAGGGCGACTTTACAACCAGTATACTACATATATAGGAAGATAACACTTCCCTCTCCATTACATGTTAAAGCATATGGTACCAACTTTTCATCCCTTTATATGTTAGCTTATGATACAAATATTTACTCCACTTCTAAACTTAAATTTAAGTAATACACGTGCTAAAGCATATGTTACCAATCCGGTAAATGTGTCTTAAACCTTAAATTTGAATACACATGATAAAACATATGTTACAAATATAAACTAATTAAACACACTAATTAATATTATTTTTAAAATACTCATAAAATAGAAAATAATGTTATTATACATATTATACAAACTAATAAAACACAAAAACTTCATACAATTTATATGCTAACAAGTTGATGGTACATATGGTTTTGAAAACCGGATTGGGCCAACGGGTCAAATCGGGATCTGGAGTCGACACCGATTCATCTAGTTAATAAAAGCCATTCAAAAAAGAAACAGTGAGGACTGGTCGAAACCGTTAGAAAGGGTAAAGCGGGCAAGACTAGGATCAAATTTTTTTTTCTCCAGTTAATCAGTTAGTTATTGTTATTATGTTGGCATCTTAACTTTAATCATATTATACATGCCGCCGCAACACGCGGATATCCTTCTATTGTTAATTAGTTGACTTGATACTTTCGCTTAACTTTGCTCGGAACATTCTTATATATTTGGAATTCTATTTGACTTTTTGTATCAGATTATTCAACAAGTAAAATCTGATGACTTTCACGAAAAAAGTATTATGATATGTGAAGATCGACATACATGAGCATGACTAACGCGTATAAATGCATTTACTTATATAAATATGTGATCACACGTAGACCCAGATTAAATTAAAAGGCCCTACACATTATTGTTTGTTTCATCATTTTTGTCTTAATTTGCCAACTTGGAAAATATTATGATTGAATCCGAACATAGTACAATTTAATGGTTTACCTACATGAAACACAAGGAAACGTTGAATGAAACTTGAGTTGGCAAGACGAAATTGAAGAACATAATATAGCTACTAAACTTTGAAAACATGAAACACAAGGAAATGTGTGTAAATCTGCAACGACAAACCTTTATGATTATTTACCGTGATGAGCTAAATCTTGCAAAAACTCGTCAAATGTTATGTTATTTTGAAGATCTTTTTGATACTCGCCAATGTAGATGCTCAAAGACTTTCCAAAATTCTTCACATTCTCACCGTCGTCATCTGTTTCTTCCTCTTCTGAGAACTCATCGTTTACAAAATCATTGAGAGACATACCTTAACCCACAAGCTTGCTTCTTCTTCTTCTTCTTTTTTTTTTGCATTTTGCATTTTGCTTTTCTTCTTGCCAATGTGTGTAAGTGACCAACCCTTAAATTCAAAATAACAAAAAAACGATTAAATTTAAATATAGCATGTGTTAATTGTTGTCGAGTATGTTCTCAAAGAAGCATGTTGCATTGTTACATTTTGTTTTTGTTATCACATAAGCAACGACCATCAAATGTATGAACTTTTCTTTGGCAAACATCATTTCTAAAGGGATTAGTAAAAGGGCGAGTATATATTTGACTAATTTACTTATGAATTAACTAGTTTTTGTTGTTTTTCTTTTGTTTCTAACATGCCGCAAAAACAAATCTTGTATTAAGCTCATGTTGTGTGTGAAGCTTCCCAATCAAATAGTTGTGAGTTCAAGTCATGCTTAAGACATGTAAGATAGTTTATGGTTTAGATATTATGAGATAGTTAAAAATTACCGTTCTAAAAAAATATTGTATTAAGAAAATATGCTACAAAAGTAAATACAAGCTTTCATCAAACACATGAACACAAAAAACTTCATCCTTCTTATATATCAGAAAGTGTGGGTTAAAGTGTTCAACACTTAGAGCTCGTTGTTATATACCGTCAATTTATGAAAGATAACTTTTTTATGGTCACACACAGTAACATAAACTTTATTAAATTATAGAATATGTAATTATTTTGTATTTATGAGTAATGTCAAAATTAAGTTAACTGTAAAGAACATTTTTTATTAAACAACATTTTTCAAGTAATGGCGATTTCCGATTAGTTTTTTCCGGCGGGTTCAAACGCCACCATCATTCCAATTCAGATCTAATTCACAATCATCTTTCAATCCTCTTTCACCATCCAATCTCCAGATCCCCTTCTTTCCAAAAACCTTAATCAAATCCTTAATTAATCGATACCCGAATTCGTGTCAATCCATTGATTGTGATCTCCCTTCAATCCAATGGCGGCTGGGTATATTCACAAAGGTCCTAACGTCAGAAGTGTGCGACATTCCAACGAAGATCTTACCAAAAACATCTCTCATTCGGTCTTTGTTACTAATTTTCCAAAGTCGGTGACTTCTCGTGTTTTATGGGAAAAATGTCAAGTTTATGGAACGGTGGTCGATGTGTTTATCCCGAATAAATTGTCT
Source organism: Tanacetum coccineum (assembly GCA_026074375.1). Taxonomy (NCBI): domain Eukaryota; kingdom Viridiplantae; phylum Streptophyta; class Magnoliopsida; order Asterales; family Asteraceae; genus Tanacetum; species Tanacetum coccineum. Next base: position 79,939 of record BQNB010012045.1, read on the forward strand.
AAGGCCGGTAAGAGATTTGCTTTTGTTCGTTTCATCAAGGTGCTTAATCTTGATCGTCTCGTAGCAAACTTGTGTACGTTATGGATTGGCAGTTATCATTTGTTTGCTAATCATGTTCGTTTTGATAGACCTC
>BQNB010012046.1:0-67850 GCA_026074375.1 Tanacetum coccineum
TTAAGTCTATGACCGTTCACCTTGAAATTTGGCCCGTCGGTTTGAGATAACTCGACGGTGCCATAAGGGAAAACTTGGGTAATGGTGAACGGTCCAGTCCAATGGGTTTTAAGTTTACTGATTGGTGAAATTCACACACTAAATATATATAATATATAATAAAATATAAAATATATAAATAAGTGTAAAAATCAACAAGAGCAATAAAACCGAGAAGTAGTATAGAATGTTCCCGGGTCGTTAATCCCCAACGAGGCTGGACTGGAAAATCGATACAGTCGAAGAATTGAGTTTGAAGGAAGGAATTGATTTGGGAGATTGAAAAAGTTAAATTAAACAATAACAAACAAAAACGTTTAAGAAAAACCTAAAAATTATGAATTTAAGCTAAAAAACGAAAGCACGAATCCCGAACAAAGGGGGAAAAACCTAAAATCTTTAAAAATAACCCTACGGAGAATTTTTCACTTCTAAACTACTCTATGGACCAAATAACGAAGAATGAAAAAGACTAGACCGAAAACGGAGTTCGTTTGACCCAAAAACGAGTCAAAACAAAATCCCGTACCCGGACCCGTTCTTTAAAAGATGAAAAGTTGTAAAAATGACCCTACGAAAATTTTTATATTTTTCCTACAAACTAGATGATAAAAGAAAATTTTCTAAAAAAGCAAAATATTTTTTTGATAATTTTTGTATTTTTTATGAATTAAATAAACTTTTAACTAAATTAAATTATAAAAAATATTAAACGATTACGAAAAATTCTGAAAATTTTTCTAAAAATACTTTACACCTTGATAGTCCTACGAAAAATAAGAAACACAAAACAGCTTAAGTAATAAGCCCGAAAATAAGCCAAACAGCTTATTAGCTTATTAGCTCAAAACACACTTAAATATTATAGCCCTTGAGTCTTTAACGAAAAAGACCCAAGGGCGCAGTGGTAGAGTGTGTGTGTAAAAGGGGAATGTATCGCTTGGTCCCGGGTTCGAGTCTTGCTCACCCGGGCCAAGTGTCTTTCCCCTTTTTTTTCGAAAACTCAAAGAAGCAAAGTTGTTAAGCTCGTGGGGCTTAACAACTTTGTCTTCTACAACTTTTTATGAAAAGCAATAAATAAGCTTAAAAATAAGCTTAAACTTGACAGTTTAGCTTATAAAGGCTTAAAAGCAAAAATGAGCTAAGTCCTTTTGGACTTAGGGTCGAAATAAGCTGTGACAAAGAGAAAATAAGCTAAGGTGGATCTAACTACTCTAAATAAGCTCTAAAAAGGCTAAGCTTAAGGTTGAAATAAGCTGTGAAGAGCTTATGAAGACAGGAAGGCTAAAAAAGCTTAAAGGTAAAACTTAACTAAGTTATTTGGACAAATAAGCTAAGCTTTGGCTAAAAAAAACTAAAAGGTGTCCTAAGCTGACTTATTAAGCACTAATGAGCTTAAAAACTAAAGCTAATAAGCTGGAAAAAACCAACATGAAAAATAAGCTATCCTATACTAATCCTAAGCTAAAAACAGTCAAAGGGTGAGTTTGGGCTTAAAAATAAGCCAACAAATAAGCTCACTAAAGGCTGAAAATCAACAAGCTTATAAAAGGGCTTATAAGCTCTTGAAATAAGCCAAGAAAGTGGGCTTAAATACACTAAAAGACAAAGAAAAAGGGCTTACAATCTCCCCTTTTGCACCAGGGGAGATTTAAGCTAAACTTAAGGGGCTTATTTGACAGCTTAAAATAAGCTGTCAAATAAGCTCAAATTGAAAAGAAAACTAAAAACAGATAAAGTGCCCTAGCTTATGGACTTGTGCACAAATTTTTAGCTTTTAAAAATCCTTTTTTCTTGCTGAATTTTGTGGGTGAAAAAGGCTTGTGGGTTTTTTAAAACTGCCAACACAAGGCTTGGGTGGTTTTGACTTACCAAGTCAAAAGACCAAAGGGTGTTTGTCACAGCTTTTCAACACACACAAAACACACTTTTTTGAACACTTAAACTCAAACCACAAGTGCTTAACTAAATAAGCACTTGTGGAGTTTTCTAAAATCCAACAGTTAAAACAATGGTTTATAAAAACTTTGAAAAACAATTTTCAAACTAAAAGGACCTATAAAACAGCTTAAATGAAGCTTAAATCTTAAGCTTAATTCAACCTAATGACCTTAACCCATGCCAAAGCCATTTTGACCCGTTTTAAGGCTTATGCCAAACACCCCTTACCAATTCTGTCCCAACTAAAATGAGCTTAAAAACTGTTTTAAAAACTAAACCAGCTTAAACCTTTTATCTACTCACACTATTGTTCACCTAATTAAGCTACTTGAATAAGAAAAACTATAGCTTATTAAGAGAAATAAGCCACTTTCTCTCCTAGCTTATACTACTTAAGTGACAGTTTTGAAAGATAAAGTGAGATTACACAAATTTTATTTAATGAAAACTTAAAACAGATAAATAACAAGTCTAAACAACATGTTGACAGGAAATGAGAGTAAATAAGCAAATGTTTTAAGTTAAAATTAAGCTAGAATGAAATTTAGGAAATGAAACCTTTGTTTTTTTTGTTGTCTCAGGACCAAGCCACTCTATCTGAGTGAGTGGCTTAAAAACTTGAAACCTAATGGCACCTTGCCTCTATTCCCTGAGCTAAAAGCTCAATAAGCTAACATTAGCTTATTTCTTCATAAGCTTCCAAAATCAACCTCAATTGAACTTTTATGAATTAAATTCAACTGAAAACAATATTTAAGAGCTTTTAACAAATTTTAAACTGAGTTTGAGCTTATTAACAAGAATAAGCTCAAGAGAGCTTATTGAGAGCTTATTGAGTAAAAATAGCTTAATTTTTCATTAAAACTGAGAATTACAAATGCATAAGAGAAGTTAACTTAAAAACACTTTAAACTACTTTTAAGACTACACTAAAACGACATAAAAACTATATCTATTGCCACAATGGCTTACAAGGCTTTTATAGCAAAAAAAATACAACTAGGTCCTCTTTCTTGTCTTGTGTTTTCTTGTAGACACACAAACACATGTGTGTTTGTTTTGTGAGAGTGTTCACAGCCTCTAATCTTAGCCCTTCAATCTTCAAAAATCAATCTTGGCCGTTGGGATGATCCTTGAGAAGTGTGGGATTGCCACATTGGCTCGTCCCAAGATCAAAGGAACCCGAGGATCAGCAATATAATCAACGACAACGAAGTCGGCCAGAAAGAAAAATGTTCCAACTTTTACGAAAAACATCCTCGGCGATGCCGGTAGGAGTAAAATCTTCGAGGTCGGCAAGTTCAAGTATCATTCGTGGGTCTTGTCAAATCCCGGTATATTTTAGCTTTTCCCATACGAAAGAGGTATTAGGTTGATGCCTTGCACCGAATCGGCCGAGGCTAAGGCATCATCAATCTCTAGAAAATCACATTGTAATGAAGAAATCTATCGGGGTCTCTAAGTTTTTCGGGAAACTTTTGAGGGATAACCGCCGAGCAATTTTTATTCACCGGTGTCTTGATTAAGTCAATTATCTTATCTTTGTTATTGAGAAGCTTTCTAAAAATAGTGCAAATTTAGGCAAGTTAGGAGAGCACCACGAAACTAAGCTCGAAAGAGAGATTCTAAAAATTTCCATAAATAGACAAAGCTAAAAGATTATCTTTTCATGGAGTTTCTCCTTGTTTAATCTTGAAGGAAAAGGTATTGTCGTTTAGTATTTAGCAACAATTGCTCATCATTTGGGTTTAGACCTCAGAGTTTGGATGTTTCGTGCTTGGGTGCACGAATCCTTTGATACCTCAGGTTCGTGTTCCACCACCTTAGGAAGAGAAGAAGGCGGAGGTGGAACTTGAGGCCCATCATAAGAAACTCCACTTCGGGTGGTGATGGCTTTCGTATCACCTCTCGGGTTAACACCGGTGTTGCTAGGAAGAGAACCCTAGCCCGAAGTAGAGCGTATTGGTATTCATGAATTTTGGAAGAGCCATCTCCGCTAAATTGGTCGTTTGTTTTGCATGTTTTGTTTTTGGTGCTTGCATATTTTCTCATACCGCATCAATTAGCCTTGATGTAGATGGAAAGTCCGTCCTTGACACACCTTGTGTTTAGAGGAGTTAGAGCTTGGGTAAGCCGGAGGTTTGTAAATTGGACCTTGGTTGAAATTATTCCACTGGGTTTTTGATTGTAACGGTTTTGATTATTCCTTTGATTGTTTTGATTGTTTTGAACAGGATGAAAACCGGGAGGTCGAATTTGATTTGCAACTATCGGATGACGGTAACCAGTATTTCCTTGGTTGTAGTTAACCGCGGCGGCTTGTGAAACGTATTCTTGAATATTGTCACGATAAACGTTGCCATCGGTGGCGGGACAATTACGGTAAGAATGAGCACCACCGCAAGTTACACAACTTTCCTCGACCGCTTTTACGGTAGCGGGAGCTTGGGATTGGTTTTTCTTATCGAGAAGCAAGCTCGTCATATATCATAAGTTCGACAACATCGTGTGAAACACCGTGGGTAAAGACAAGCACGTACACACATTGGAAATCAAGTCACTTTGAATCCTGAATAATGAACTTTGTATTTTGCTCTCGATGATGGCTAAGCAATCTCGAGGCATTTTGTCCAAAAAAATTACCACCCGCGGCGGAATTCAACGAATCTTTTGATCATTAAAATCAAAGCATAATAAAGAAAGTATCGAGTAGAAAGTATTCTGAGAACCATGATTTGGGACATGCACGAAGAGAGCCTTAATCGAATCCCATGCCTCACTAAAAGATTCATCAAAACGTTTTCGAAATTGGTGATTTCAATTCAAAGGATGGTTGGTTTTGGAAGGATGGAAAATGTTAGAATCAAAATATTGATCCGCAACACGAAGGTTCGTTCATTACGTTACGATCTCGGTTCATTAATTAGTTAACTTTTAATAGGAAGCATCGAAATCGTCTCGATAGATATTCAATAAAGTAAAATGTTTCAGGATTATCCCAAGCAAAACCCGAGCCGGGTCCTAGTCAATTATCCCGAACGTCACTTAATGTGTCGGGGTATATAAGTAACTTTTCCTCTTTGGAAAAGTTAGTTGTTCATTCTAAAATAATTTCTTTTTCCTATTTTCTCTCATTCTCTCTCTCTCTTCTTTCTCTCTCTACAAAACAACTCATCTCTCTCTCTAATTCTCTAGTTTGATTCTTATATGATGTAGTTATGAAGTGAATTTCGGGAACCTACAACTTGTAAGCAGAGCAAAGGGTGATTGAATGTTTTGTGATCTTGTGTTGAATAGCATATTTCATGCCTTATTTATTTTAAAAAAAGCCCACGGCTCAAAAAGATTATTTGGGCTTACTTTGTTGGTTAATCTTGTGGTTATTCATGCTATAAATGCTAAGGAAGAAGTATTGTTGCTCCTACAAGAGATACACAAGCCTCAAGTTCGAAATCTAGCTTAAAAGATTCGAATTTATTTGGTGTTCTTCGTGGAGAGTTGCCTAATTTTGGACGATTCTCAAAGAAATACGAGTTAAGGTGTGTTCAAACTTGATATACACACATAGTATTACATGTTTTAACTTTGAATCGTGGTTAAAAAGCTCAAAGGGATTGATGTTGCTTAAATCGAGCTAGTGTTTATCGTGGAGAGTTGGTTATAATATTGTTTTCAAGCCGGCGAGTTGACAACCATATGGAACAAGATCCTTGATTTTAGGAAAAGTGTCCACGGCAGGTTTGCGACCTATGTCAACGGCTAGTTGCTTAAAATAATTAATTTTTAATATGCAGCGAGTTACTAACAGGTTCACGGCGACTTGCTTATTATATTGCCAAAAATAAACGTCACTCTGGCCAATTTAAAAATACACGGCGAGTTGCTTGAATAAAACCCACGGCGAAGTTAACTAAACTTGGCGGCGAGTTGTTAATTAACACGGCGGTTTTCTAAATTTTATGTGGCGGCGAGTTAACTACTCAGACGGCGAGTTACTAAGATCATGGCGGTTTGAGTGAATTTCATCTAGGCAACGAGTTTCCAAACGACACCTTTTTAGCGACACTTTTACGGAAAAAGTTAGTAAAAAGTAATTTTATATATCCCTTTCTAACTATTTACTACATTAAATTCAAATTTTGGTAATAGGGTAAAAAAAATTCGGTCGACACCTTTTTAGCGACACTTTTTGGCGGGAAAAATTAAGTAAAATATAATTTTTTTCTATAGCCTTTTTAGCTTATTTTTACACCAAATTTAGATTTTGGTAATAAGGTAAAAAAAATTCATAATCCAACTGCGCCGAATTCAAAACAAATCATCAAACCATAAGCAAAACCAAAACATCAACAAGGACTTTAAAACAGTATTAATCATACAAGAAAACAAACCTAACAACAACAATTATCCATTCATGTTTTTCTATTGATTTTGAAAAATCCCGTTTAACTTTGTTATCTGTATTAAAATCAAGACTGTAAAATCCCGTAAACGTTAATTGCATACATAACCACAACTTCAATCACATCACATCCACTTAAGATCCAACAAATCTTTTACACTTCATAATTCACGTTAAAATGGAAACAAAGAATACTTCATCTTCGGGTTCAGATTTAGAGGAACCAGAGATACAGAAACTGCAGATGCAAGCAAAGAATTTAAAAGAAAACTCCTTGAACAAATTGAATGCACTCAAGACAACAATTCAACATCTCTCGAGCTCCAACCACTCAATGTACTACGAGTTTAGAGAAGCTTTTCACCGTCGACATTGATGCGAATGAAGGCTTTTCAGGTCTGTGCTAATCTCGAAAATCAGAATTTGGAAATGCAATTCAGCGAAGAAACACTTCACGAGAAGGATTCAATTCTGAATTACGTTCTATCAAAGGGCAGTTTTGAAACAATTCATACATTCAAAATGTTCGAGCTTTCCAAGTATAATGACAAAATGCTCCGGGAAATAGTTACCATATTTCAATGCATACACTACCATGGAAGCTCAAACCTTTAAGGAAACAATAATTCAAAACATGGACTCCATTGCACAATGTATGGTTGAAAGAGCAAGTCATGAGCAAGAGCTTAAGATGACGTTGAAAAGGTTGAATGAAAGTCAGGTACAGATTCAAGAGTGCACGGTTCAAAAGGTTCAATCATCGGTTACAAGTTCAGGAGATGAAACAAGCAGTGGTATTGTATCAGAAGAAGAGATTGATAAGAAGGAATTGGAAGCACATTACGGTTTCATGGCAAAAATTCAGGAAGTCTTACCTGCAGAATCAAGTTCTACTGATACGCCATTGGAACAGGTACAAAACATTGTTGAAAATAATATGTTTGCCAATGAAAGAAAACATTCTGTAGAAAAATCTGCAGAATGTAACAGATGAGCGTGCTGCGCTTGCTAATTTAATTGCAAATTTAACTCTTGATACTGAGGAAAACAAAACAATTTTAAAGCAATTAAAGAAAGCAAACGCATCATTGACTCAAGAACTGAAGGAGTGCAGAACTAACCTTGATGAGACTGGTAGGGCTCTGGGGGAGGCTACTAGTTGTCGGGATAGTTGTCTGATTGCACTTCAGAACAAACAGAATGAGTTTGAGAAGTACAAAGCTTAATGAACCGGAACGGATTGATTATGATATTCTTCAAACAAAGTTTAAATGAAACTCCAATGACTATTAGCTTTAAAAGACATTGAAATTAAGAGAAGGTTTGAAAACTAAAGGCTAAGAAATTTCAGTTCTCAATCATGAAACACACAGAATAAGTCAAAAAGAGACATTTACAAAGTCACCATTGGAAGGTAATCTCTATGATAAACAAAGGCATTTCGGACTTAAAGGTTAATGGAAGATAAAGAAATGACAAAATTGATTGAAAAGGACAAACCGTTAACGTTAATATGAACAAATAGATTTTATAACTCGTAATCAGTCAATTCCAGACCATTCAAATGTTTAGCACCCTAATGCTCGACAAGATAAGTTGTAGACTAACCTTTTGCCAAATCCTAGGTACCTAACAAGAAAGCTCAATCCTAATAAACCCTGTTATGTAGAGATCCCAATTGATACTATCTGATCCTGCAAACAGAATTTGCCCCTGAAAGTGAAAGAGACCGAAGACTCTTGATAACGAAAGACGATCAAAATTGAATAAATGAAATAGTGAAACCAAATGAATACACAAAACAAAATTAGTCTTTATAAAATTTTCAAAGCACCCTCACTTGGATAACTTTATCATTGAAACCGCACAAAAGAAGTTTGGAATAGCAAATGTGGAGAAAACCGTTTGTTAGAACAAGACCAAACATTGCTAAAAACATTGCCTTTCTACCCGTTTCGAAATCCATTAGTAAAAGTAGACAAGTTTTTAACGACATGACATTTAACATCAATCAATTTAGAGAAATTGTTGATCAAACTTGGCTTAAACATAACTAGTAGCAATTTTCGCTTGCCAACTCTCAAGATATGGACTTTTGATAAAAACCTTATTAAATGCCTCTTTCCATAAAATCCACAAAATGATAGTTATTCGTTTTGAACATGAACTTAAAACGAAATGTGCATGAAGAATTATGAGTATTTTAAATCTTGAAAAAGAGGTTTTACGATGTTGAATCTAAAAATGCTGATTTTTCAAACATAATTATCTACTTCTCGAAGAGTGTGTGTCTAAAGATGTTCATGTTCATATTTTTCATTCTCTTGTCTGATTAAATGCTAAGCTGAATTACAAAGCTTTGTATCTTCATAAAGGTCAAAGAATGTGAATGTCTTTCACAAAAGCTTCGAAACAAATTGAATCTGTTAAACAAAAAGTTCATAATACGCCTTTTGAAGAGTTTTGACTAAACTTGAAAACAATTGAATTCTCTTGACCTTGCTTACAAACAATGTAAAGAACAAATGAAAAACAACTCAATTTGCAAAAGAAAATGGATTCAGCAAAAATGTAATTCGAAAAGAACGTGAAAAATATCATGAAAATACAGGATTATGAAACTCAAATGCAAGACAAGAACATAAGCCATCAGTGAGTAAAAGAAACTCATTGAGAAATGGCAAATGAAAGTCTGTAGAAAAATAAAAACTCAGTTGATAAACATCCGTTTGTTCGACAACCAAATGCTCAACCGGATTCCAAAACCAATCAGTTTAGGAAAACCGACTCCTTTTCAAATTCTCCTGAAATGAGAAGTTTTCAAACGAAACAGTCGGTTAATAAAACTAATGTGTCGGATGGTTTGTTTAAACAAGTCACTCAACAAATTTGCCTCAGAATAGAAAACAAGCAGAAATACACTCGAATATGCTTAAACCATGAATGTATAGAATTGCCACTACCAACAACAAAAAATAGAGAACCGTAGTTTGCCTCATGCTTCTAGGAATACTAATCCTCACGTGTCTAAATCTTCAGGAGTAAATCACACTACTAGTGTTACTGACCACAGCTTAAGTCTATTAAGTTAAAGATAAGGTCCATGCAAACAATACGATCAATGAAGTTTAAAAGAAGGAAGTAGAAGCCCATCATAGAATTTCTAGTAATTCTAAGAAAACAAAAGTCTGTAACGGCGTGAAATTGACAGGTGTTAAATTCCATACATCAAATGTAATGTTGTCTTGTGCTGAATGTTGGAAAAATGTGTGTTAATTCTATCAATGATGCCTTGTGTTTCTAGATACTTGAATGACGTGAACGCTAGAACTAAGAAGCCTAAGGTAGTGCCTATTAGTGCTAGTAAACCCAAGAGAAAAGCGAACAAATCTGGTGCAACACCCCATAAGAAAACAGTTGCATCAGATACCACTAATCAGAAATCTAAGAGTTACTATAAGGAGTTGTATGAGAATACAAATCAGGAATGGAAATGGTGGATAGCTAAGAAATGTCCATCAGGATATAAATGGACACAAAAGCCACATAGGACCAAAAAGATATGGATGCCGAAAATCAGGAAAGAGAATGTATCAACAAGTATTAGTCCCACTATAGACATTGTCTCTAGGATTACTAATTTCTTGAAGATATCAAATTCCTTAGGATCCAATTTGTCCAATGTTCCATGGTCCTCTAATTCTCTTGCAGATTGTACAACTCATCGTATTCATTGTTGACTCTGGATGCACAAAGCACATGACGGGCAATCTCAAGCTGTTGTGTAATTTTGTGGAGAAGTTTATGGGTACTGTTCATTTTGGAAATGATCAATTGGCTCCAATTCTTAGTTATGGAGATCTGAATCAAGGAAATGTCACGATCGAACGGGTTTATTACGTCGAAGGCCTCAATCACAATCTTTTCTCGGTTGGTCAATTATGTGATGCGGATTTTGAGGTTGCTTTCAGGAAATCTACTTGTTTTGTGAGAGATCTTCAGGGAAACGATTACTAACTGGTAATCGTGGATCCGATCTCTACACAATATCTCTTCAAGAAACAACTTCATCAACTCCAATCTGTTTCATGGCTAAAGCTTCACCAACTCAAGCATGGTTATGGCATCGAAGACTTTCTCATCTTAACTTCGATTACATCACCTTACTCTCAAAGAAAGATGTGTGGACAGGCCTTACCTAAGTTGAAATATGTCAAGGATCAACTTTGTTCATCTTGTGAAATGAGTAAAGCAAAAAGAAGCTCATTTAAGTCAAAAGTTGTTCCAAGTTCCAAAGGAAGGCTGAATTTGCTTCACATGGACTTGTGTGGTCCAATGCGGGTTGCAAGCATAAATGGGAAGAAATATATTTTGGTGATTGTTGATGACTATTCAAGATACACTTGGACCTCTTTTTCTACGATCAAGGATGAAACACCAGAAGTTCTTAAAGACCATCATACGATGATTCAACGCATCTTCAAGCTCAATGTATTATTGCCCGTACTGACCGAGACACAGAGTTCTTGAATAAGACCTCCATGCTTTATTTCAAAGAAGAAGGCTTGAGCATCAGACTTCCCACTCCTCGAACACCTAAACAGAACGGCGTTGTCGAAAGGCGGAACCGCACTCTTGTTAAGGCTGCTCGAACAATGCTCTCAGCTTCTAAGCTTTCATTATCATTTTGGGCTGAAGCAGTTACAACCACATGCTATACTCAGAACAGATCAATCATCATATCGGCTCATGGAAAGACGGTGTATCACATCATTAATGACAGGAAACCTTCAATAAAACATCTTCACATCTTTGGTTTCATTTGTTACATAACTAGAGATGGGGAAAATTTGATAAGATGAAAGAAAACGGGATCCATGTGTCATGGTGGTGGATATCTACTCAGTCAAGGATCGTGTTTACAACAAGAGAACACGCTTAATAGTTGAATCCATGTCATATCAAGTTTGATGAAATCAAAGAAATTAATGTCCTTGAACAAAACATTCAGAAACCTCGCACCACAACGACAAGAGATAGTCTATTGAGAATGTCCATTCAGCCCTCGTTCCTCAAGGAAAAAAGGCAACAGATTAAGACAATCTTACCCCGTGCCCCCCAAGACAAAATGTTGTTTCCTACAACAGAAGAAGACAGATTCATCACAACAAGGGTTGAATTATCTCTTAGTCCTTTACTTTAAAATATATAGCAATCCAGCACACAGTCAAGCTAAAGACCAACCACAATGATCAAGCACCGAATGCATCATTTCAAGAAGATGAATTTATCAATCCTTTTTGTACACGGGTACAAGAAATTGGTGAGTCTTCCTCACGCAACATTGATAATACCGATGTGCATTCATTTCAACCACAAAGTGATGATTTTCAATAGACCAGAGATCATCCATTAGAACAAGTTCATGGAAATCCAACCATGCCAGTTCAAACAAGACGGCAGCTTGCCACAGATCCTGAAATGTGTATGTTCGCGCTCACGGTGAGTATTGTTGAACCGAAGAACATTAAGGAGGCAATGGCTGTGATTACGCTGGATCGAAGCAATGCAGGATGAAGCCTTTATCAGTTCGACAGACTAAAATTCCTGGGAACAATCGAACAATCCATTGGCAAGATGATTATAAAGCTAAAGTGGTTATGGAAGAACAAGAAGGATGAAGATCAGACTGTAATTCGCAACAAAGCACGACTTGTAGCTAAAGGTTATGCTTAGGAAGAGGGTATTTGATTTTGGAAGATCATTTGTCACCAGTTGCTCGCTAGGAAGAAGTTCGACTTCGTTGCCCACGCAGCACACAAGTCCTTTCCATCTATCAGATGGACGTAAAAACGGCATTTCTTAATAGTCCACTGAAGGAGGAGGTTTATGTTGCTCAGCCAGAAGGGTTCATTGATCCAGATCATCCAGAAAAAGTCTACCTTCTAAGGAAAGCTTTGTATGGATTAAAGCAAACTCCAAGAGCCTGGTATGATGAACTATCAAACTTCCTGATGTCTAAAGGCTTTACTAAATGTTGGTCCTAGGTTTAGGATCTGACTAGCCTTTGTAAGATGATAGACAACTTGGATAAATCCAAATCAACTATATGAGAGACACTAACTATGAAAATCAAGTGTTAATGCGGAATCTTAACACAAGAGTAAAGAAGAAACGATAATACTAAAATTGCTATTAAGCTCTATGCTTCTATTGATATTTCAATCACTTACTCGTACATAACATTGTGCCTTAGGGTTCCTCTTATACACCAAGGAAACCCTAATGGGCTTTACAACCGTGTGAAAGGATAATACATATCCTTTCCTAAGATATCTCCTAAGATATCTCTAAGATAACTATTACTATTCTGTTCACAGAACAGACATAACTATAGAACAAATTAACTATGACCAGTACAAAAATTAGTACTATGCTAAGGACTACCAAACTAACTTAGTACTGCCAACTTAACTTAGTACTGCCATATTAACTTAAAACTAATCAGAACAAACTATCACTATCAGACTTAACGTTATACTACCAGTATTAAGTCTGTTTACAATCTATTTTCACCAAAATCCTCCCTAACTTGATCTTCACTTGTGAACATAAGTTCCTTCAAAACATTCCTTGATCTATACTTTAAATACTTAAGCTCCTGCGGATGTTGTAAATAGAATCTTCAGATGTTCCTTGATCTGCAACACTTCAAGTCTTCTCTTGTTATCTTTGCAGCAACTATTCTTCAAAGTTCTTCAGCAATCCATCATATCAGCAACATTGACAATTATGTACATCAAATCATAGAGTTTCAGTCTATTCTCATCACTTCCAGGTGTGTTAACTCCTGTGAGAGGTGAATCATTGAAAATTTTAAATGGATTGTGAGTCTCCCTTACCATATAGCCATTCACTCTGTCGTAGTCAGTCCTTTGGCCACCAGAAAAGGTGGTATGTCTATGGTTACCTGAAAACCATTTTCAACTCTCAGTAACTTGAAACATTGGTGTAGTTGAATACCATATGGTTTTTGGCAAACCATTACAGCCATAAACGGATTTGATATGCCTTTACCTGTAGCCGTTTGCTCAGGGCTAGTCAATCCTTTGGCACCTAGAAAAGGTAAATTCCATGGTGGATTGATAACCATGTCAACTCTTTGTACATGAAACTTGGTGAGTTGATATACCATCCACTTTTTGGTAAAGTGTCAACCATCTAATATGGATTTGCAATTTGTCTTTACCATAAGCCATAATCTTATGGACTAGTTATGGTTTTTCCACAGCCTTTACCACAAGCCATAAACTTGTGGGCTAGCCAACTCTTCACTTAGACAGATATGGTGAGTTGAAAACCATACAACTTATTTGCAAGTTGTCAACCATAGAACGGATTTGAGAAGTCTTTACCAAGAGCCGTTTGCTCCTGGACTAGCCAGTCCTTATGTTGGTTAGACATGGTGAACTGATAACCATTTGTTGTGTTAGTGCATAGCACCTCCACCAAGTGTTATCCTTCTCATCTCTATCCTAGACTTCTAACTTTACAAACTTCACTACTTCCTAATACCAGCTTGCTTTTCCATCATTTTCAACATTTTATAGCAATCCTCATTCATCTTTCCATCCAAAAGCTTCATTTTCAGCATAGTTTGACATACCTCAGCAGATAAAGGATATTTTCTCTCAGACAACATATAAACATCCATGGATTCTAAGTTCAAGCAATGTACCCTACAAGTATCATAATATCTCTAACTTATGATCTTTTGTTGTCCTAATTCACTCCATATAGAATCTGTACTAAGAGGTTCTTCAAACATAATTCTTAAACATTTCCAAAATCCCTTCTCTAACTTATCCTCTGGTCCATCCATCCCATATCTACTCATTACAATCCTATAAACTCAGTAATAATCATCTCTAGATTTAGGACTTCAACATAGCACCAAAATAAAATGCCCTAAATATCTGTTCCATCTTCCCTAACTATTTGGTACACTCCTTTTTCTCCTTGCTTAATAATCTTATAGGTAGCTACACTAGGTGTTTTCATAGCTACAGGAACAGGATTAATTGGAGTTTTAGTACCTGTGACAGACTCTTCTTGCTCACCAACTTCATCAGAATCTTCAGAGTCATTCTTATCAACACTTGTATGCAATCCTTTCCTTGCCATCTGTTTTCTTCTTTTTCCAGACTTCTTGGTTGGCTCATCATCCTTTGCTTCATCATCTTTCAGTCTTTTTGGAGTCTTTGTCTGAAGCTCTTTACCAAATCTTTTCAAACTAGCTTTAGTGGCTTCAAAACTTATTGGTGCAAAGGATTCAACCTGTTTCACAAGCTTGTCAAATTCTTCCTTGACTTCTTCAAAACTCAATTTCTTCAGCTGAGATAACTTCCATGTCCCTTGATTCTTCAAGTAATTCATCATATAGGTCTTCAGCTGTGATTGGGTCATGGGCTTGTTTCTTTTAGCTCTAGCTCTTTCTTCAGCAAAATACTTCTTTCTTTGATTCACAAGATCAACCATTTTCTTCGCAAAATCTTCTCCTTGAAGTTCACTTCCTAACATGCTTTTTGACAACTCTGCATTAGCTTCAATATTTGATCTAATTAAATCCCAATCTTCATTTGTGTAATGCTGAGCTTCAAACTGAACTTGAGCTTTTCTTTTCTTCTGTTGCTCATTCAATTCTTCTTCTTCTGCAATTCTTTATGCTAGGAGAGAGTCCAAATGTACTTGTTTAGCCACCTCTTCTTTTTGCAAAGTATCCAACCTAATTGCTTCAGCAAGGCTAGCTTCCTCTTGTAGAATTTGTTCTTTTGACTTCTTTGGAGTTTCTTCACTGAGCATAGGAGCTTTCCCTTCTCTTTGTCCTTTATCTTGAGAAGAAGTGGACTCCTTAGTACCAACAGTACTAACTTGTTCACTAACAGTACTAAGTTTAATACTGCCAGTATTAACTCCTTCAGCAGTACTAACTTGTTCAGCACTAGCAGTATTAACCTGTTCAGCACTAGCAGTATTAACCTGTTCAGCACCAGCATCAACTTCATTCTTGCAAGTCCACGCTGAGACTCCCTTCTTCCTTAGTCTCTTTTTCTTCTCTTTACTCCTTACCCTTGTCAATAGACCTTGACTTTAAAGAGGCAACCTTGGAGAGAGTTTTGGCTGCTTCAAGAGTGTTTGGACTTATTTCTTCCACTTGTTCCTCCCCTGAAGTATTTACTTTTGTTGTAGGAGGAGTAACCAGTCCTTGTACTGAAGAATCTAGAGGATCATCTTGACTTTTCCTCCCCTGAACCTTAGGTTCTTCCTCTTCAGAGTCTGACAAAACTAAATTCCTCCTCCTCAAAAACCCTTCCAACTTCTTCATCCTTCTTGGGGGACTAACTTCCACTATGGCATTTCCCAATAGGTCAGCATGGTTTGTTTTATGATCCGTTTTCCAGGCTTTCAAATCGTGATATCAACTTAGGAAATTCATGAAAGGAAAATTCATCCATAGGCATGTGACATGGAGCCTAATCTTGTGTGGTGATAAGTTATGCTGGACAGGAGATTCTCCTCATAGATGTGCTCATCTGTGTAGGTTCATTGTCAGGTAATTTGTGTAAGGTGTAGTGATAGATGGTGGTGTAAGTGTAATGAAAGGTTGGTGTTTGTAGGTATGGGATAGTGGTGGTGTAGTGTAAATAATGTTGGTGGTGTAGTGAATGGGGAATAGGGTGGTGGGAATGTACTTGAGGTGTGATGAGGATGTTAGGATTGAGCCACAGCAGCATGTTCTTGTCCTGCATTTGGGTTAGTAGCAACAAATAACATAGAAGGCAATAAAGGTCTTGGTGCCCCCCGAAAACCCCTTTTCATATTCCCAAAAATCTTTTTGTCAGGCTCACATCAGATAAAGGTGTTTTATTCTATTTGAATATTCAAATCATTTGCAAAAAAAAAAAAAAACATGATACATCAAAAACTTTGTCTTGCTCTTCAAATTTTCCACCATACCATCAAAAATAGTTTGAAAAAATTATAAACTCTACCAGGGATAGACAGATAAGCAGTAGCAATATTGCTACCGAATTGATCCCAATCCACCACTTATAGAGCTTAACAGTGTAAAAAGATGGTGGACTAAGTATCGCCATTCAGGGTGTGAAGAAACTTTACCAAAAGGGTAAAGGTTACCACAGTAGGATACCCAATTTGACCCATTCCCTCAAAACGTGTATTATTGCAACATGAATTCCTGTGGCGTCTTACTAATTGGAAGTGAATCCCTAATTGCGCCTCAGAGCATGTGGACCTTATTTATCATGGTTGCATTAATTTCTAGAGACCCGTCAACTTTAGTATTGGCAGTAGCCTTTGCAAAATGTTTACAAAGAGAATCATAGACAGTTGGGATTAGCACTTAATGGCTACCTAGAGGTTGGAACCTCCGAAAGAAATCCACTATCTCAGCAAACCGCTTCACGTCTTTCAGGCCATGCGCAAAAACCCCACTAGAAATTGTGTTTGTCACAATACTTAATGAGCATTGACAAACGTATTAGATACTTGGGTGTTTATGGTCGAGTGTTATTTGTAGATGCTGTAACAGAACTCTTACTATTTCGAACAAAGGAAAAATTTTTTTACTTTGCATAAAAAGGAGATAGCAATAAAAAGAAAAGTATGAAGAGAAATCCAACTTTCCCTAAATATACGTCTCTGTTGTACTACTATGCGCCGTAAAAATCACAACGGTAACATATCAACAGTGTATAAAAGCAAAAAAGTCAAATTTCCCCAACCAGGTATTGAACGAAGTTTACACTACCGAGACTCAATTTACGTCAAACAGTAATTAATTAGAGTCAACCAGAAGTAACTTCTTTTTCAACCAGAATTAGTATGTATGAAAAAATGTTCAACAGTTAAAAACCTTGGCACTCCTTCCTTTCATCCATGCTATGCCTGCAGAATTAGTCTAAAAGAAAGAAAAACATACTGCAAGAAATTTTATAGACAGAATTAATGAAAACTAACTACCCGAATTAACTCTACTTAACTACCAGCAATAATATTATTAAGTACCAGGATGAAAATGAACTAACAACTAACATATTAAAGACTACTTAAGCTACCATAATTAAACAAACTATACAACTAGAGCCTCCCTTAAATGTTGTATTGGGAGATGAACATACCAATGCTACCACCAAGTAAATTAACACCGTGGTCCATCAAATGGTTTGGTCAACAAGTCACTACTATTTAGCTGTGTGGACTTTCTCCACCTTATGATGCTTCTTCTCTAAAACAATCTTTAAGAAGTAGTGACGAATCTCGATGTGCTTTGTCTTAGAATGATAGACTGGGTTCTTCATAATGTAGATTGTGCTTTCATTATCAATGTGGATTTTGGTATTCATGAAATTGAAACCATAGTCCAGCAATTGATTTTGAACCCACAATACTTGTCCACAGCAATTTGCAGCAGCTACATATTCAGCTTCAGTTGTTGAAGTGGCCACAATTGTCTGTTTCTTACATTGCCATGAGATAAGTCTTTGTCCAAGAAATTGACAGCCACCTGTTGTGGATTTCCTGTCAAGGTTGGACCCACCATAGTCACTATCAGAGAATGCTTCCAAGTCAAAAGGTGATTCCCTAGGATACCATAAGCCCAAGTGAGGTTTGCCCTTGAGATACTTGAAGATCCTCTTGACAGCATTGAGATGAGAAGTCTTTGGAGTAACCTGAAAACGTGAACAAACACATACTGCATACATAATATCAGGTCTAGAAGCAGTTAAGTACATGAGGGAACCTATCATAGATCTGTACAAGTGTACATCTACATCAAAAAGCTTCCTCATCTTTGTTAAGGAACATGGTTTCCATGGGAGTGATGGCAGCATCACATTCACAAGATCAAGATTTCTTGAGTATCTCAGCTACATACTTGTCCTGGAGATATGAAGAATCCTCCCTTTGTTCTGCTTGACTTTGTAGACCTAAGAAAAATGTAAGTTCACCCAAGTAACTCATTTGAAATCTGCTTTTTCATCAAAGCTTCAAACTCTGCACACCAAGAACTTGTTGGGTAGAATCCAAAATGATAACATCAACATACACATGAACTAGCATAAGTATCCTTTTTTCTCTTTTAATGGAACAAAGTCTTGTCCAATTGTGCCCCCTCTTGTATCCAGCTTTTCTAGGAATATGGATAGGTAGCATACCAAGCGCTCTATGACTTGATGTAGTCCATTCAAAGCTTTGACCACCATATAAACCTATTGGCTGATCATGATCAACAAAACCAGGGTTGTGAGACATAAACCTCTTCATCTATAGTGCCATATAGAAAAGCACTTTTAACATCCATTTGGTAAACTATGAACCCTATAAATGAGGCAAAGGCCAAAAACAACCTGATAGCTTCAATTCTTGCCACAGGAGCAAAAACCTCATCATAGTCAATACCTTCTTCCTGTGTGTACCCTTGGGCCACAAATACTAGTTTGTCCTCACAACCACACCCTTTTATCTCTTTTATTTCTTGTAAGACCCACTTGTGCCAATCACCTTCATTCCATGAGGTAGATCTACAAGAACCCCACACTGTGTGTTAGCTTGAATTGAAACATTCTTCCTTGCATGGCTTGAGACCAACTGTTATCTTATAAAGCTTCAGCAATCTTTTTAGGATCCTCTTGAGATAAAAACATGCAAACAAACCAATGCAGTTGATCATTTGTGATTGTTCTTTGCTGTTTTTGAGTATGACTGAGAAGATCATGAGCTCCTCTGATTTGTGCTGCACTTGCTCCTAGTTGCACATCTGACTAGGTCCCAAGTATTGACTTTTTGGGTGAATACTATGCATCCAAAGTGTAGGAAGTGGACTAACTTCATTTCCTGTTTGGAAGACAGTTGAAGTCAGTTGGTAGAGTTTGGGACGTAAACGCTACAACAGGCCGGTATTTAAGCACGGATTTTGTTGTCTCTGATTCAAAGGTAAGTTGTACCAATTTCATTCCCTGTTGTAGTCGGTGTTTCTAACGCTTAGTTCTTGCAGGGTAATATGATCCATTGTAATGCTAAAGAAACCATAGCACATAACTTTTTAGGGCTAAAAGAAGGAGGAATCGTTTTGATCAAGATATTTGTTGTTCGACCTAACAAGGATGAGTTCCGGGTTTTCAGGCATGATATGTTCATGATTGAATTTGATGGCTCAACAACAATAAGGAAGGTTTCTGCTAACAGTGATGGTTTTGTAAGATATACATCCCAGATGGTTAATTTTGATAATATTAAGCTTACAAATAATAAGTACATGATTGGTAATCACCTATTGGTTTTATCTATCTAACTATTTAGGCCATATGTTCTATACCTATATTAAAAGGTGTTTAATCCCTTGCAGATGTAAGCGATTTTTTTACTGTTGCAAATTGTTTGAGAAGGAACACTTACACGGAAAATCCGGGTCCCCAAATGCTTGATTTTTTCCTTTGCAAAACCAGAAGGTATAATTGTTGTCTTGAAACTACACAATTAAAATCTTTTCTTTAGGCGCCTTTGTGATGATTGCTATATTATGTACCGGGGGCGGTCACTAAAGGTCACTCTATGGGGTGGTGTTGGTGATTCTTTGATAGAGAAGAAAACTACACATGTTAGGATGTGTGCCATTGTGTTAACTTCAATGACCGCCATGACTTACAACAGTAAGGACCAATGTACATTGATTGGCATTTACACGTTACATCACTCTGTTGTTGAATTAGACTAATTCTTACCTTGCAGATAAGCTGTATTTGTCAAGCACTTCCTCAAAGGTCATTTATGATAATGATGATATCTCCTCGCTGCAGGAACTGAGATCAATGACAAGGTGACACAATACGCGATTGTTTAAGTTAGTTTTTGTAATAAACACATGCTTACCATTTCTATCAATATGCATGGCAGCTTAGTTGAGCCAAACAAGGAGATGATGATGGCGGACTCTTCTCAGCCAAGGGAAGGGACAGTTAAAAACCTTCTGTTGTGGGCTAGAAATTACAAAAACGATGTATGTACTTTTGTCACCTAGCCATATAGGTTACTATGTTACTCCCCCCTCATGCTATTTATAAATGTTGTATGTTTCCAGACGGTGACCTTCCAATGCAAGGTGATGATTAAAGATATCAAGAGAAAGAGTGGGTGGAACTATCCCTCCTGTGGTGGAGAGAAATACAGGAAGAATGTTTCCATCCAAGGAGAAAAAAAGTTTCCTATGCGAGACATGTAACAGGATTGTGGATTACCCTGTTTTGCGATAATGCTTTTAACATCTCTTACGCAAACTGAATTCCAATGCAACATATGCTATTCTTTACCTTTCCCCCACTACATGCACTATGCAGGTATAGGCTTGAGGTTGTTGTTGATGATGACACTGCACATACCGTCGTCGTCATGTTCAATGAGATAGCAACCGAGTTGCTTAACTGTTCTGTTGACTCTCTCATAGAGGCGGAAGATGAGGTTGGTTTCTGTTATTTATTTCAACCACATTCCTACATTGACACTAACCTCTATATACAGTCTGCAGAGGATGATTCAGGCTTGCCAACTGCTATGAAGGGGAAAATCTCATTGGTACCACTCACGTCATGGAGTCAACACATAAATACTATGAAGTATTGGAAAGCCTTATTGAAAGCTTCACCTACCCCCATATGTCCCCCCCCCCCCCCCCCCCCCACACTTAAATTGGCTGACTTGGTAGACGATGAAGGGAAATCCCTCTAAGCAAACCAATTTGATAACTGTTTAATGATTCAGGGCCATATTCAAAAAGATTAAACAAAGGAACCATCTGTGTGGCACTCTTCAAAGGGGGGCCATAATGAGGATAAGAGCAAGAAAAATGGTTGTTAACTACTTTATACACTTGGCGGCGCGGAAAAAATTACAAACCCTATTTCGAAAAACACATATGGGCACTCACCTTACTAAACAAGCTTTTAATATACTTCTATTGTTTTAAGGTCTAAACTTGAAGACTTTGATACAGATGAGTGTTTTGTGTTCAGCAAAAGGGACCCACATTGGAGAAAAAAATAAAAAAAAAACATCAATGGAACGATGGGGCATGTGGGAACAAGAAAGAAAAAGGAAAGATGTAAGCCCCTAGGAAGCCCATCATCACTAAATTATATTAGATCATTCATTAACTAAGTCTCTATTTCTGAACATTTTATGATATTAGGCGCATTGATGAAGATTCAGACTCAGTGTAGCTTCCCCTGTTTCATCACCTCACAGTCAACAGCAAGAATGAATGGAATCATGCAATGCGCACATGAAGAAATAATGCTTAGGAGAATAACAATAAGTTTGGCAAAAATGTGCCAGAAATCCTATGATTCTATGTATTAAACTTTTGGAAACTGATGTTTGGTTTTTGTGTGAACTCATATTTGACTGTTTAAATTATTATCATTTATGTTGGACTTTATTGAACTTATCAGGGTCTCACAGTCAGATAACAACTCGGATTTATATGGGGTTGTATATTAACAGTGTTTGCCTTTTGGATAAGTTGTGCTTTCAGATGCATTGTGCCTGGATTGTGCTCAGAGAAGATGCCCAAGTTTCATCAGCTTACATTCACAATCAAAGATGAAGAGGATGCAAGGAGAGCTTATAGCTATAAAATAATTAGGAAAATGGGAATTTGGGTTTTCTAAATTTAGCATTGTAAGCCTTATGGCGGTATTAGGCTGTACCTCATGTTTGGTTATACAAATGAATAATAATTATTTTGAATTTCAATTAATATATGGTAATTTTTGGTTTTTGAATTTAGCATTGTAAGACTTATGGTGGTGTTAGACTGTACCTCACTTTTGGTTATAAATCTGAATAATAATTCTCTTGCATTTCAATAAAGGAAATGAATAATACTTCTTTTGCATTTCAATTAAGGTAAAAGCGTCTGTATAAGTTAATACAGCTGTAGCAAAAACAAAGTCCAATGCAATAAGTTTAGAAGGACCATGGGTTAATGTTGGTCAAGTATTCAAACATCTGTAATAAGTTTCTAAAACTAGCAAAATTATTTAAAAATGAGACTGAAATTCTAATAAGTATCGATCACCAATGCTCTTTTCAATCAGAAAAGAAATTAGTCTGTAACTGTACGTACTTTTGACACGTACAAATTACACAATTCAATGAAAAGAAATATGTCCACGCATTGCCATTGAAAGAAACCTACTCATGCTTGGGTTCATGGTTAGTCCCTTCGTTCAAACACATGTTTAATCGTCCCTGCCTACCTGCAAAATAAGGAAACATGCAATCCTCTTAGCTCCACTATGCCTAATCAAACTAACAAAATTAAGTCCCACTTTCTCATATATACTAATCAATTGTGACGCTTATGCAAAATTCCCCATATTACATCCAGACAATCTATAAAAAGACAACAATATACTATGAACACTAGGACTCAAAACCAGCATGACCTTCCAACTACTATTATTGCTTCCTACCTTTAATAATGTTCATTTATTATGACTATAAGTTAACCCATGGTAATTCAAAAGTTTGTTGTTTCATAGTTCCACTGTCTTAATTCTTCAAAAAACTCTAAAAACCCCCATGTTTCCAACCTCATATACAGCAAAAGGGAATCAAAATACGTATGCAAGAATGAATAGAGGTAGAGTTTATCAAAACTTCTCTTCATACATTTATACAATATTGTGTTCAATTATTAACTCAAATAGTTGTTTATGTTACAGGTACACAGAATACACAGAGAATTACTCCATCTCTGTCAGACTTGCTTCAAAAATTTGTAAGGATTCATTCAAATACCACTATAAGACAAGAGGGAAGAGTACAGAGTTACTGTCAACCAACAATAAAAACAGAAAACCAAATAAAAAATGAATCACATTCATAATTGCTAAGTATTGAATTAGGAGGTAGACTCCACCAGAAGGAACTTTTCATAGCCTTTAAAATGATAAGGTGTCATTTATATTCATATGTCTGTTTTCTTATAGATAAAAATGACCAAAGGGACATTGTTTAGCTCCATCTCTATCAGACTCCTTAAGAAATCTTTAAGGAATTCATTCAATTACAACTATTCAGACAAGACGGAAAGGAGTACAAAAAGCAACGACGGGCCTAACAATAATAGAAATAGATGCAGGTTGCTTAGGTAAACATACATTCTCTTAATGGACAATTAACACACAATTTGTATAAACCTAAATCTATTTAAACTATTATTAACATTAAACTCGCAGGAATACCTCCATTGCCACTTCCAGATATTACTACAAACAATATAAACCAAATAGCAGTATAACAACCCGCAAAATTTTTCCCAATGTATTTTATTCAATTCTATTAAATTAGATGCACTGTAATATCCATCTATTATATATATACCACCTTTTTACAGGGAAATTTTTTGTTTTATCTCATTATGCAACGTAACTTGCATCTCTTAATAAGTTAACAAGCTCACGAAAACCTCTATCATTGCCCATCTATATCTTTGTTGTTTAATATCATGTAACATCCTAATATGTCAAGTCTATATCTTTAATATTCATTTTACCAAGTACATTATCATTTAACGTACTTTTCCAAAAAGTTATATTCAAAAACAAATGCATTAAAACGTTAAGTTTATATCAAAAACCTAATTATATTGTAATGTATACATATTCCCCATGAATGTACAAAGCCTTTAAAGCATGTGTATAAGTATCATAGCAGCAAACATTCCCCCCCCCCTCCATATCTTTTCCCTCCTAAATCAAAGTTACGACTTTCTTAAACAGCTTATTGTTACAAGTTAATAATACAATATGTATTCCCTGGTTTAGGATCTGACTTAGTCTTTGTTAAGACGGATAGATAATTGGATAAAATCCAAATCAACTATAATTTCACTAACTATGGAAAATCAAGTGTTAAATGCGGAATCTTAAACACAAGAGTCAAAAGACTAAAACGATAAATACTAGTTTGCTATTAAAAGGCTCTATGATTCTATTTGATATTTTCTCAATTCGTAGTCCATAACATTATGCCTTAGGGTTCCTCTTATACACATGGAAAACCCTATTTGGCTTTACAAAAACGTGTAAAAAGGATCCTAATACCATAATCCTTTTTTTCCTAGATATTTTCCTAAGGATATCTCTAAAGATACTATTACTATTCTGTTTCATAAAACAGACTTTAACTATGGAACAGAAATTAAACTATGACCAATACTAACTCTAGGTACTGCTAACTCTACAAGTTTACTAACTTAATACTGCCAGACTTTAACTTAGTACTGCCAGTTATTAACTAAATACTAACAGAAAACTAACTATCACTATCAGGACTTAACTGTTATACTACCAGTTATTAAGTTTGTTACAATTATTTTTCCAACAAAATCCTCCCCTAACTTGATCTTCACTTTTGAACTTCATAGTTCCTTTCCAAAAAACGTTTCTTGATACACTTTAAGCTTTCTGAGGATGTTGTAAATAGAATTTCTTCGCAAGTTGTTTCTTGATTGCTTACACTTCAAGTCTTCTCCTTTTTATCTTTTGCAGCAAAACTATTCTTTCAAAGGGGGGGGGGCTCTTTCAAGCCAATCCATCATGTCAAGCAACATTGGACAATTATGTACATCAAATTCATAAAGTTTCAGTTATTCTTAGCACTTCAGGTGTGTTAAACTCTGTGAGAGGTGGAATCACTGAAACAATCGTAAATGGAAAATTTGATTGTCTCTTTACCAGTTAAGACCCGATTTAAGACACTCTGAGTAGTCAGTTCCTTGGCACCAGAAAGGTGTAAGTTTCCATGGTTAACTGAAAAAAACCATTTCAACTCTCAGTTACAATGGAAAACATTGCGTGAGTTGGGAATACCATATGGTTTTTGCAAAAAACCATATACAGCCATAAACGGGATTTGATATGCCTTTTACCTGTAAGCCGTTTGCTCAGGGGCTAGGTCAAAATACTTTGGGCAACCTAGAAAAAGCGTAAAATTCCATGGTGGATTGCTAACCATGTCAAACTCTTTGGTACATGAAACTTGGTGAAGTTGGATATACCATCCACTTTTTGGTAAAAGTTTCAACCATCTAATATGGATTTTCTAATTTGTCTTTACCAATTAAAGCCATTTTAAATCTTATGGCTAGTTATTGGTTTTTCCACCAGCCCTTTACCATAAATCCATAAAAACTTGTGGGCTTAGCCAACTCTTCACTTTAAAAACAGATATTGGTGAGTTGGAAAAAACCCATTTACCACTTTTAATTTGCTCAAGTTCGTCAACCATAGAACGAGATTTGGAGAAGTCTTTACCAAGAAGCCGTTTGCTCTTGGACTAGCCAGTTCTTATGTTGATTAGACATGGTGAATCTGATACCATTTGTTGTGTTTAGTGCATAGCACCTTCAACCAAGTGTTATCCTTCTTATCTCTATCCTAGATTTTCAAATACTCTCCCAGACTTCACTACTTCCTTAATTACCAGCTTGCTTTTTCCATTCATTTTTAACATTTATGTAAACAATTTTTCCATCTGGCTTTTTCTCTCCTTTGTAGTTTCTTATTAATAGCATGGCTTTGCACATCTCAGCAGATAATGGATATGTTCTTTCAATTAACATATATATATCCATTGACTCTAAGTTCA
This sequence comes from Tanacetum coccineum, assembly GCA_026074375.1. Classification (NCBI taxonomy): domain Eukaryota; kingdom Viridiplantae; phylum Streptophyta; class Magnoliopsida; order Asterales; family Asteraceae; genus Tanacetum; species Tanacetum coccineum. The sequence goes on from BQNB010012046.1 coordinate 26,117, forward strand.
AACAATGTACTCTACAGGACTCATAATATCTCCAACTTATGATCCTTTGCTGTCCTAATTCACTCCATATAGGATCTGTACTAAGAGGTTCTTCAAACATATTCTTTAAATACTTCCAAAATACCTTCTCTAGCTCATCCTCTGGTCCATCCATCCCATATCTATTCATTACAATCCTATATAACTCAGTAAGATCATCTCTAGATATAACCTTCAACATAGCACCAAAATTAATGTACACTACATCAGTTCCATCTTCCCTAACTATTTGGTATGCTCCTTTTTCTCCTTGCTTGAAGATCTTATAGGTGGCTATACTAGGTGTTTTCATAGCTACAGGAACATGATTAATTAGAGTTTTAGTACCTGTGACAGAATCATCTTGTTCACTATCTTCATCTGAACCTTCAGAGTCATCCTTATCAACACTTGTATGCAATCCTTTCCTTGCCATCTGTTTTCTTCTTTTTCCAGACTTCTTGGTTGGCTCATCATCCTTTTCTTCAACATCTTTATCATCTTTCAGTCTTTTTGGAGTCTGTATCTGAAGCTCTTCACCAAATCTTTTCAAACTAGCTTTAGTGGCTTCAAAATTTATTGGTGCAAAGGACTCAACCTGTTTCACAAGCTTATCAAATTCCTTCTTGACTTCTTCAAAACTCAAATTCTTTAGCTGAGATAACTTCCATGTCCCTTGATTCTTCAAGTAATTCATCATATAAGTCTTCAGCTGTGATTGGGTCTTGGGCTTGTTTCTTTTAGCTCTATGCTCTTTCTTCTGCAAAATATTTCTTACTTTGATTGACATGGATCAACCCCATTTTTCTTTACAAAATCTTCTTTTCGGAGTCCTCTAAGAGGGGTCTCTGATACATTTGTAGGTCCTAGGTATAGGATCTGACTACCTTTGTAAGTCGATAGATAACTTGGCTATAATCCTATCAACTTATGCGAGACACTGACTATGGAATTATCATGTGTTAATGCGGAATCTGAACATAAGAATAAAGTAGAAATGATATATACTAAAATGCTATTAAGCCTCTATGCTTCTATTGATATTTCAATCAAAGTTCGATCTAAGTGCTGCTATATTTTACGCGTGCTACCTCCTCTGTCTATCTATGATGTACATATATAGTGTAGAACAGCTAATTTGGCACTCTTTGTAGGCTCTGAAGAAGCGCTCATAGTAGGAGTAGTATATAGTATCCTTTCTAAGAATAATCTCCTAAGAATATCTAAGAAACTATTACTACTTCTGTTTCATAAACAGACTTAACTATAAAACATAATTAACTATGACCAGTACATAACTCTAGTATGCTATACTCTACCAGTATAACTTAGGTACTGCCAGTCTTAACTTGAGTATTGTCAGTATTAACTCAATACTAACATAACTAACTATTTGGTCTTAAACCAGACTTAACTGTTATACTACTAGTATTTTAAGTCTGTTACAATTCTCTTTAACCAACACTATGTCTTGTTGCTATCAACTAAGATTGGCTTTCAATTATAGATATACTTGATTTTGTAGTTCTGGAAAGATGTTTGTTTGTGGTTGAGCTGGAATGAATCATGAAGAATATGTCCAGGACATTATAGTACTTCGTACAGACCGCTTATCGGTATTTCAAAGCAAGAGAGCGTTAGGAATGCTGACTGTGCGAGTAATCCAATTGCATTTGAATCATTCCATGTGGGAAATTTCAGCCTGTAGTAATTTCCCACGCTTCTATGGGAACCATTGCTTTAGCAATCAATCTTATCCGTCTCTTCTTTCATTCTGTTGCCTTTCCAAAAGCAGCCCTATTTTGCATCATACCACTGGAGGAACCTTATAACTTTAATCTTGCTCAGGGAACTTGCTTTTTTGACTTGTCCTAGGATAGATATGCTTATCTACCATAGTGGGTAGTGATTCAACCATTACTTCCTGGAGATGATCAGCAAGAGTATCAAATGACTTCCTTGACAAGAACTTTGCCCTCAGATGTTTAAACAAATATCCATAACGTCCCTTTTATAAAATCTTAACTCCCTGTTTTGAATTGAAAGATAGAAACTCTTTGTAGCGTATTTGTTTGAAACGATCAGGTTTGGCTTTTAATAATGATTAGAAGTCAGTAGTTTGTGGTTAGTAGATAAACTTGGGTATTGAGTGACTTGTATGATGGTGTAAGTGTCGATCAGTACCGTCAATTCCTAGAGTTTTCTACAGTATCCAAAGATACGATATCAGTCTATGAATTCCCCCTAGGAGATCTAATTAGTGTGGGGAATGGTGTACTCCTAGACTCCTCTACAATCTTCCCTTTCTCCTTCGCTTAAATTCATACACCTCTTTAGTTATTTCTTCTCTTCTTAATTAAACATTCACAGGTATTAAAACATTACTAATTTTACCTTTTTATCATTCAGTAATCTCTACTCATGACTTTCCTTTATCACTCTTGGGCTTCTAACCTTTGTGTCGAGAATATTTTGATCATCTTTCCTAGGGATTGACTATCACTCATATAACATTCTATGTTCCTTCTACATCTTTCAATTTCCTGGTGCAAGTGCTCGTTAACTCCGCCCCCCCCCCCCCCTGTTATACTTTTTATCTAGCTTCTTGCTCTTCTTGACTTTTGTGTTCAACAAGACTTACTTGTAATGTGTCTTGTAAAATCATCTCATCTGCTTTATCAACAGTTGGCACTGGAGCTAGCAGAGTAAGACGTGTAGATCTCCTTTAAGGAATACGAAAACAAATCACAGTTGATTGTTTTAGAGCACTTGACACTCCTGCATCCATGTTAGGGTTAGGTTACCTAGGGGCGCTAGGTTTCCTATGCGTTCCTTGGGTAGACTCAATCAGTTGTGACTGAGTCAGAGGAACATCTATCCCAAACACCTCCGCATACATCCGATAATGCTCTGTGTGCTTCATTTCTTCTGAGATCATCCAATCTGGAATCTTCATTCCAACTCTGTCTTTGTGTCTTCCTGAATTAAAGATATTTTTCATTATATCATCATCTTTCAGATTGTGATACCTGTCTCTAACACGCCTTGAAATCTTAGGAAAATTAGTCATGTAATGACTAATGATGATCTTAGTAAATCTTGGATAAGGAATCGAAGATGTTGGATGATGAAGAGAATAATGAAGTCCTTCCCATAGTAGCTCCGCATAATCAACATGAATGTTATTGATAAAGCAATACATCATTTGCATTATCTGCAATGGTGGTTGATCCCATCTAGTTACACGCGTTGTCAAGCATTTGGAAAATATCTTGCACAACGTTTGTCATGGTTGCAGAAGACTAGTTGTCTTAAAGCTTGATGATGTCTTCAGCTCCATTGTAAATCCCAATTCATTTTTGTAGAGTAGAACCATGTCTAAAAATGATGGTGGTGGCACGAAACTATCATGATTATTATCAGTTGCTTGTGGTAGGTGTAAGATTGTTTTGAAGTCATCCAGGGTAAGAGAAAGCTCTTTCTTGTCAAGCATAAACGTGAGTCTATACTTGGATCTGTATTCCTTCAAAGTATGCCAAAATTGTGCCATATAGATCCATGGTACTGATGAAGAAGCTGCAATATTGAATCATAATGGATGATTCTTGATGATATTCGTCAGAAGTTTGCTTTCAGGTGGACATTGCACTTGTTCAAAATCAATCTTCTTGTTAGCATCCATAAGATCATATCTTTTGTTTGGAGGACACAGTTCGTTTGGATGAACATCAGCTGCATGTTGTTGTTGTGCCATGATGATTATTGATTGAATGAAATAGAGATGTTAGGTAACAAACAATTCATTTGACATTTTTGTCTTTTTCCACTCTGTTTGCTTTATATGTTATGGCAGTTCTTTTCGAACATATTTATGATCAGTTTGTTTCTTATGTGCTCGTTCTTGCTTTTTCTACCACATGCCATACGCTTTATTCGAATTTTTCTTTTGATTTATCATTTTTGTGTGTTCTGGCAATTCTTTTTCGAACACACTTTTGATTTGCTTTTTTGCTTACGGATTTAACTCTCTCTGTCTATTTTAAAATATCATCGCAAGGAATTCTTTGTGACGTGATACTCTTTCAAGAAAGATGAATATTTATCTTTTGATTTTAATCAAGACACTTTTATGAAAAATTAAAGAGAGATCATACATCTTCTTAAAACTGTTTTTATGAAAGAGTACCATTTTGACAATAACAGATTTTGAGAACTTTTTCAAAAATCTTTAGACAAATTTTTTTCGTAAAATGATAACATTGAATCATTCATTCACAATTTCATAACTGAATGGTCACTAAGTCACTCACTCCTCATTATGTTCATTGCAGAAAACGGCCGAAACCGGACATGACTTAGACCACTTAAATAATTAAGACTTGGATTTTCAGATTCAAGTTATAAAAACTTTTCTACTTTTACTTTTTGTCATGAATCCTAAACAATGTAAACAAACACATCTAATTCAATAAATGAATGGTCACTAAGTCACCCACTCCTCATTCGGTTCATTGCAGAAAATGGTCAAAACCAAACATGACTTAGACCACTTAAACAATTATGAATAGACATATTTGACCCAAAGTTTAGAATTCGTTAAAACTTGAATTCTTATTTACAATCATTTGATTTTTTCAAAACACATGAGAGACTGATCTTTTTGTTCCACAGACATTTGAGCATTAATCGTCATAAACATGCATAAATTATGAGCGCATAAAATTCTCAAAGTTCATTGTTACTGATTTTTGACTTTTTTGACATTACCGAATTTGACTTTTTGATATTACCGAGTTTGACTTTTTGACAATTACTGAGTTTCACAATGGAATTTAAAGCTGACTCCTTATAATCAAACTCGATTCCTTTACATTTTATCCCCCAAAAAAAATAGTCATCAAATCAAACTCGATAAGTACAAACTTCGACAAACACCAAGTATATCCGAGTTTCATGTTCAGCATCGAGATTATGATCGTAGACCTTTTATAAGTTATGTCATACTTATTTCCACATAATCATTGATTATTATCATCCTTGATCTTAATCATTTATCAAAAATTTGATAAATCCTAAATTCGGTAATCCTAATTCTTACCGAGTTTAAACTCGATAATTCAAAACAACTTAAAACTTAATCAAAACTCATGCTGACTTACGTTTGAGAAAGAAAAGAAAGTGTAATCGCTGTAATAAGCTTCTGAAATCTTTCTTTGATTTTCTTCACAAACTCGGTAAGTTAGCTCGGTAAAAATAAAAAGTAAAAAGAAAAAGTTTTCCTCCTTTTATAGTCACCGAATATAAGTTTTGAAAACTTACACTTTCAGCCCTTGTATTTTCTTTTTTCTGGTTAACTCATTTATTTTACGAATTTTGGTTTAAATTTTCAAAAACTCCTCTTTGGAATGAAATCATGCTAAACACTTAGTCCAAAAAATAAATATTTTTGTTTTTCAAAGTTCAAAATTAAAACTTTTAAAATAAAAACTCCCCCTTGAAAATATAACATTTTTCAAAGTCAGTTTATTTGAGAGATCATTGTTTTTATTTTATTTCTGAAATGATGTATATGAATGAAAATTTCAATTACCCCTCTAGATTATGATCCTGTTTTTCCAATCGAAAGCTTTTTATATATAAAAATTTGGAATCATGAATCTGATCATGTGATCTTTAAATTATGTTTTTGAGCTTTTCTATTTTTTATTTTTGTATTTGATTTTTAATTTTGAAAAATATGACAAATCTTTTTGTAATTTTGTATTTTTTTCAATTTTTTCTTTTGTTTTTGGAAAATTTATTTACATGTTTTTGATGTATGATCTTTTCAAGAAGATGACTTTGTCAGACTTTCCAACTGAGTTGGAGTCATACATCTCATACCAATGCGATGAACCAAATACTCAAAGCGTTCTTTAGGAAGAGCTTTAGTAAATAGATCCGCAAGTTGGTATTCTGTTCCGACAAAGTAAAGTTCCACAATACCCTTCTCAACATGTTCCTTAATAAAATGATACCGGATGTCTATGTGCTTTGTCTTTGAATGCTGGACCGGATTGCATGAGATAGCAATGGCACTCTTGGAATCACAATACATCGGAATCCGGTTGTATTTGTATCCATAATCTAGCAGTTGTGTACGCATCCAAATGACTTGTGCACAACATGCAGACAAGGAAACATATTCAGCCTCAGCAGTAGACATCGCAGTACAATCTTGTTTCTTTGAACTCCAGCTCACGAGCTTTTCACCTAGAAATTGCAATCCTCCTGATGTGCTTTTATAGTCGTCTTTACATCCTACATGGTCCGCATCTGAATATGCAATTAGTTCAAATCCAAAATCCTTCAGATAACATAGGCCCATGTTATAGGACTGTCTTAGGTACCAAAAGATCCGTTTAACCTCTTTGAGGTGTTTGACCATAGGACATGCTTGATAACGAGCACATACAAAAGTAGCAAAAGCAGTTGTTTGAGGAATCACTTGTTGTTGTTGTTTAGGTGCAGCACCAGTGTCTGATGCCTCTTCATGGTTTGATTCTTCATCACTGAGATGTTGTGAGAACATCTATTAGCAGGTTGAGGACATTTTGTAAAATAAGAATTGTTAGGAGGAGTGTTTGTTTATGATTAGTGATTCTTCTTTCTCGAGTCATCTAAAGGCTCTGATACCAATTGTAGGTCCTTGGTATTAGGATACTGACTAGCTTTGTAAGAGATAGATAACTTGGATAAATCCAAGCAACTATATGAGAGGACATCCGGACTATGATATCAAGTGTTAATGCGGACGGAAATTAACACCAAGAATTAAGAAGAAACAATAATACTAATATGCTATTAAGCTCTAATGCTTCTATTGATATTTCAATCACGTAGTCATAACATTGTGCCTTAGGGTTCCTTGTATACATCAAGGAAAACCAATAATGGGCTTTACTATCACTTAATTTTTTTTGTCAAAGGAGAATACATTTCCTTTCCTAGATATCTATTAAGATAAACATTACTATTCTGTTACTTTAAAACAGACCTTAACTATTGATACAGAACTAACTATGACCAATACTTACTCTAGTACTTGCTACTTACCAGTTACTAACTTAGTACGGGACAGACTTAACTTAGTACTGCCATATTAACTCAATTACCTAAAGAACTAACTAGTACTACCAGTTAACTTAACTGTTATACTACCAGTATTAAGTCTTTTACAATCTATTTCCCAACATATGCATTCAAGAAGCCATGCATCTTGAGGACAGACGAGCCCTAAGTGCTTTTTGCATTATAAATAAACCACATTTCTCCACCAATTGGAAAAGCTTTGAAGCCCCTAGTTACTTTGACGTTTCGAGGCTAAAGTACGAATAAGACCCATAGCTTGAGTGTAAGGTTGTAAACATAAGAAACCTTTGATTATCTGGCTTTTCATTAAAATTTTGATTTTTATGTCTACTTTTGAAATAAATCAACTTTTTATCTTTTGTTCTAGAAGGCTAAAGCCTTTTGTGCTTGCTTTGTTATGAACCTATTTGATTCAATGATTATAATTATTTAGTTTATTATATCGTTTGGTCTTGATGATTTATGTATTGTTAAAGACTGACGACCCTTATTGCGGTAGATCCATGGCTACCTGTTGACTATAGTTTTTTTAGTATATTGACCATATGAATGACACTTATACGAATCAATTAAAATGCCTTGTCAAGTATCTTAAATGGTTAGGCATGTTTCCGAAAGGACGCTCATCTAGTTTAAAGTTGTAGACAATAGGGTTTAAAATTTAATAGTGGTAATATCATTATTGTGCCTGAAAGGACGCACTCTCTATTATCAAGAAAACTAAGTGGTTTGTCACACATAGAAACGTAGTTTACATAGATCAGTTGAGAAGTTTACTGTGGGATATCAGTAGGGTATTGGACCATAAATGGCTGTATTCAGCTTTAGGAAATCCCAAGACTCACTAGACACGATTAAGATTAAAAGCATTACACTTAACATTGATGCAATTAGGGCGAGGAAGGGTATGTTTCTTGGAATGTCGTTTAAAACCCCCCTCCCTATTATGGTTGAGAAGTTTGAAGTTACTCGATACACTATAGGTCCGGGTGAAAGATGTTGGGAATAAAGGCGTCTCAAGTTAATACTGCTGATTAAAGAAACCACTGCTGCTGAAGATTAGAAGAAATAGTTTAAGTCATTAGTACTGCTAATGTAATAGTTAGTACTGCCAGTACAAAGTGTTAGTACTACCAGTTTATTAGTACTGTTAGTTATGTAGTTAGTACTGTTGGTATAAATAGTTAGTACTGCTAAAGTGATATGCACGAGTTATATTAGGAATAGATATGCATGATCACTTGACGCATTTTGTAAGCCCATTAGGGTTTCCTTGGTGTATAAAAGGAACCCTAAGGCATAGATCTAGATATCAGTTTTTCATATTAGTATTCATAGTTTGCATAGCAATCATAGTTAGTATTCATAGCTATTTTGTAATTCAAAATAGTATTCAATATATTGAAAGTTTAGTAAAGATCTTGTTTTACTGTTTCATTGTTCTTCTTAGTATTGCAAACTAGATTCCGCATAGTTTGTGATATTCTCAATCTTAGTTTCTACTATAGTTATCTTGGATCTATCCAATATAACTAAGCTTTAACAAGCTAAGTAAGATCTGTCAAGAAGGGATCAAAAAGTGGTATCAGAGCTTGTAGAGAAACTCTGAATAAGAAGAACACTATATCTACACAAGATCTCATAATCAAAGAGAAGATGGAATCACAGTCAGAAACTACCCAAACAGTGCCTGCACTAAAACTTCCTATACTCAAAACAGGAGGTCTATCTACATGATATATGGAGCTATGAGAAGTGGAACCAATATTTACTTACACTGATTATGCTCTTTGAGAGGTTATTGTGAATGGTGATGCACCTGCTGTTGCATCTGCTAGTGCTGAAGGTCATATTCCTCCTAAAACTGCAAAACAAAAGCTGGCAAGAAAGAATGAATTAAAAGCTAAAAGTACTCTGTTGTTGGCCATTCCTGATGAGCACCTATTGAAGTTTCATGGAATCAAGGATGCAAAGACCCTATGGGAAGCTATCAAGACTAGGTTTGGAGGCAACAAAGAATCTAAGAAAATGCAGAAGACCATTCTGAAGCAGCAATATGAGAATTTTACTGCATCAAGATCTGAAGGACTGGATAAAACCTATGATAGGTTTCAGAAACTCATCAGCCAATTGGAAATTCATGGTGAAGTTATCTCCCAGGAAGATGCAAATCTTAAGTTACTAAGAAGTCTACTATCAGCTTGGAACAATATTGCCTTGATCATGCGTAACAAAGCTGATCTAGATGGGCTGAGCATGGACGATTTGTACAACAACTTGAAGGTGTATAAAGCTGAGATTAAAAGCCAATCAAGCTCAAGCTCAAACTCTCAGAATGTGGCTTTTGTATCTTCAGATGACACTAGCAGTACTAATGAAGTAGTTAATACTGCTCATGATGTTCCTGCTGCTAGTTTAAAGAGACAAGCTTCCTCCTCAACCTATGCTGATGATGTCATGTTTTCCTTCTTTGTCAATCAATCTAATAGTCCACAGTTGGACAATGAAGATCTAGAGTAGATTGATACTAATGATCCTGAAGAGATGGATCTCAAATGGCAGGTGACCATGCTTACCATGAGGGTAAAGAGATTCTTAAAGAAGACAGGAAGGAATCTGAACTTCAATGGCAAAGAAACTATTGGCTTTGATAAGACAAATGTTGAATGTTACAACTGCCACAGGAGATGTCACTTTGCTAGGGAATGCATGGCACTAAGGAATCATGGGAATAGAAATGGAGATGCTCCAAGAAGGATTGTACCAGCGGAGACTCCTGCAAATGCCTTAGTTGTTCAAGATAGGATAGGTGGTTATGATTGAAGCTTTCAGGCTGAAGATGGACCCACAAACTTTGCTCTAATGGCCCATTTGTCTTCAGGTTCATCCAATTCATCAAGTTCATACTCTGAGGTACATACTTGCTCTAAAGATTGCTTAAAATCATATGGAACTCTTCAAAAACAGTATGATCAACAGCGTGATGCTCTTAAAAAATCTAACCTAGAAATTATAGGTTATCAATTAGGCTTAGAATCATTTGAAGCTAGAATAGTTGTTCATCAAAAAAATGAAGCTGTATATGAGGAAGACATTGCATTTTTGAAATATGATGTTAAGGTAAGAGATAATTCTATAACATAGCTTAAAAATCAGTTAGCAGAGGCTTTAAGAGAAAAAGATGATTTAAAACTAAAATTAGAAAAGTTTGAAACATCATTATATGAAGTCTAAATGAAACGTAAAAAACAGTCAAATAAGTGTTAATAACAAGTCTAGTGTTGATTTTGACAGTCAAATGAATGAAAATGAATTGCCTGATTGTCATCTGAATAAAAGTGAAGTGTTTGAAAGTGCATCCGATAGTAGTGTGAATGAGATTGAAGGTGAAAATAAACAAGTAAATGATAGGTTTAAGAAGGTTGAGGGATATCATGCAGTTCCCCCTCCCTACACTAGAAACTACATGCTCTCAAGATCTAACTTGTCCTTTGCTGGATTAGATGATTCTGTCTATAAGACTAATGTAAGTAAAACTATCACTAGTGTGCCTAGGAATAAATCAACTGCATCTAAGTCTAGTAAGGATAATTTGGAACAACCTAAAGATGTTAGGCCTAGTGCTCCTGTCATTGAAGAGTAGGAGTCTGATAGTGATGATGATTGTGTGGTTTAGGACATTCACCTACTGAACTGAATAAAAACCTAGTCATAAACCAGGCTAAATATCAATTTTGTTAAATCAGATGAAAATACTAGGAAATCTGTTACCAAACAACACACATATAGGTAAGCTGAAAACCTTAGGAAAAGTCAGAGTCCTAGGGTTGATAAAAGAAATTAGAATGGAATAATGACTCAAAAACTAGGAAATGGTTTTGAGTTCAATAAGAAAGCTTGTTTTGTATGTGGAAGTCTTAACCATTTAATCAAGGACTATAACTTTTATGAGAATAAAATGGTTGGAAAATCTGTGTTGAACGCTACTCTGATACCGTACGTCGTTCTTGAAGTGACAAAGTATTAAAGTCAAAGAATTTCAAAGAAGTTTCAGTCACTCTGATACCGAACGTCTTTCTCGAAGTGACGAAGTGTTAAAGTTAAAGAATTTCAAGAAAGATGCAACATTAAAGCTTTTCAAGTCGACAAATCAAGAAAGGTATGAGCATGTCGGTCCAAAAGTCACAAGTTCACAAGATGGAAAAGTTTACAAGAAGGCAAAAAGAGATTATGCTTGGTTGATGGTCTCAAGATGCTCAAGATCACATATTCACTTACAAATCAAGCAAAAGGAACAAGCTCAAGCCTAAAGTCAATGATCACTACGCCATATTCACAAGAAAATGAAAAGTAAAAAAGAAGTCTGCGAGCACAAGAACGAAGACCTTCATAGTATGCTAGGTTTAAGTTTTTGTAACATGAAGTGACCTCCCTTAGGGGGAGATTGTTAGGAATACAAAATTCCTAGAAAAGTCTCGGTCACTTCATAGATATCGGTAGATAGCTCGTATAGCAATATTTGGAAACTTACATAGGTAGTTAGACCAAGGCCCATGGATAAGCCCATTAAGCCAAGGCCCATCCGCTCCTTGTAAGTATATAAACACCTATCCATGCCTTGGAGAGGTGGTTGGTTGGTTGCTCATTTTTCACACAATTCAATATATGTTTTCTTTCTCTCTCTAAGTGTTCATCCAACCTTTTCTCTCACTAAAACAACTTGCCTCCTCTTTCCATGTATGTTATATGATTATTCTTCATCTATGTTATCTTAAATACCGTTGTTGAACTTATTTAAGCTTCCGCATTTTAACTTTGAATCTTTTAAATTTGATCGATGTAAAACTTATTATTATTTTAAATTTATGCAATGGTGTTTATTTTTAAAACGTACCCTTAGAGGTCGTTCTTTATGCTTTGTACTTGAGATATCCGATGAACGTCACGCCCCCGGATACTAAATCGGACGGGACCCTATATGGGGGTGTGACAATTTCGAACTTCCTAGGTTATTTTGCTGAGACCATGATAAAAGATTTTGATAATATTGCCTTTGGACAGATTATGACCATGGCAGTTTCGGAGCATTTCTTCATACGAAGCCAAGCATCAGTTAGAGATTCGTTTTCATTTTGAGAAAAGGCACGGATTTCTCCAAGGAGTCGATCGAAAAGAGCTGGGGGAAAGAATCGGCTAATGAAAGCGGTTCAAAGTTCATCTCACGTTTCAATAGTTCCTTCGTTGAGTTTGTCCGGCCATGTTTTTGCCTCTCCAGTAAGTGATAAGGGAAACATCATCAGGCGGACAGCTTCATTTTCGGTATCTCTGTATTTAAACATATCGCAGATTCCGAAGAATTCATGAATGTGTTTATGAGGATCGGTTTTGGTTCTGCCATCGAATTGGTTTCCATTGACGAGAGTCAAGTGGTTACCTATAATAGCAAATTCTTTTGCGGTTTCAGGAATAGTGATTGCGGAACCAGGAGTCGGAGCGACAACACGGTCGGCAGCCCACATGGGTTCATCATCCATTGGATCGTAATTTCGAAGAATATCAAGAAAGTGACGGAAGTAATTGATGTCGAGAATTGACAGATAGACAATTCTCGGGTGTTGAGGTGGATTGTTTCTTTGATCGTATGGAACTCTTCTGTTTCGTCGATGAAGTCTTCGATTTAGAGTGCGTTCAGGTTCGGGTAAAGGTCCAATAAGTTCAGGATTGGAAGCACGTGTATGCATCCAAAGGAGAAATTTGTTTGGGTCAGTTTGCCAGAAAATTGTACGGCGATTTTTGAAAAAGAGGGGGAGTTAAAGTAATTTTCCACAGTTAACTATAGAATAGCTTAAAAATCCCCGGCAGCGGCGCCAAAAACTTTGATGTGTTTCAAAAGATTTAAATTTATAATGACTAAAAATACAAATTTTATTATAGGGAAACACATGGGTAAAAGTATAACCCACGTATGTAGTATAATCTTTTTAGGTAAGACGAGGTCGTCCACGGGGATTTGAGTAGTATTCAAATAATCAGAAGAGAATAGACTTTAACAATTTTATAAATAACCTTTTTACCAGTGATAATAAAGATGACTACTCGGATAGTTGAAAATAATTTATAAGTGTTGGAAATGATTAAGACCTCAAATATTAAACCTTTAACTTATAAAAAGGTATTTCTCGTCAGAAAACTTTTCACAAATTAACTTTAATTAACTCAAGACTTATATTTAGTTAACTAGACCAAATGTGTCACTCAAATAATCCAGTTTCTAATATATCAAAGCTTATTTTGTTTATCAATTTACGAAAGTGAATTTCTCAACACAGACGTTAAAGATCATTGTTGGGAATTAAACTTATCACACTTAGTACTGCCAAGGGAAGAGTTTATACTGCCAAGCTTAGTTAGTACTGCCAGAGTTGAAGATAGTACTGTTAGAAGAAAGTTAGTACTATAGAAGAAATTGATCAAGATGCAGGAGTTACTTTGGTTACTCCTACACATGGAGAAGATCAACCTGGAGATCAGTTGGGAGTTCTTAGTGTAGTTAAAGTTCTTGCAGATGCAGCTAAAAGAAATGTTCACACTTATACTAGAAGAAGAAGGGCAGTTAGTACTGGCAGTGGTGGAATTAGTACTGCTAGTGGGTTGTTTAGTACTGCTAAAGAATCAGTTAGTACTGTTGGTGCATCAATGGCAGTTAGTACTGCTGGTATGGTTCAAGAAGTTAACATCAGTATTCCCTCACCAGTTGTAATCAAAGATAAAGGTAAAGGTAAAATGGAGGAATCTAAAGATGAACAGTCCAAGAGAACAAAATTACAGCAAGAACAAGACAGGCTTGGACATGAAGCAGCTGTGAGACTGCAAGAGGAACTAGATGAAGAAGAAATACAAAGGATGCCTAGATTTCATGAAGCAGCTCAATATTTTACTGAGGAAGAATGGGAAAACATTAGAGCAAGAGTTGAAGCTGATGAAGAGCTAACTCAGAGACTACAAGCAGAGGAAAGAAACAAGTACAGTAAAGTTGATCAAGCAAAGATGCTTGTAGATCTTATTAATCAGAGAAAGAGATATTTTGCTACACAGAAAGCTGAAGAAAAGAGGAACAAGCCCATGACACAAGCTCAATAGAGGAATTATATGATTAATTACATCAAGCACATGGGAAGTCATACACTGCAGCAATTGAAAAGATATTCTTTTGATGAGCTCAAGGAATTATTTGAAACTACAATGAAGAATGTCAACACTTTTGTACCCGTGGAGACTGAAGATAGAAGAAGAGCATCAGAGTTAGAAGTTGGAAGTTCTAAAAGGGTGCAGAAGCAGAACTTGATCATGAAGGTTCCAAGAGACAAAAGACTAATGAAACTTCAAAATCAGTTCAAGAACAACCAGAAGAAGAGGAAAAAGAAATGTCACAAGAGGATTTACAACAAATGATGATGGTAGTTCCAATAGAAGAAGTTTATGTTGAAGCCTTACAAGTCAAATATCCAATCATTGACTGGGAGGTTTACACTGAAGAATCTAGAAAATATTGGAAGATCATCAGGGTTGGTAATCATACAGAAGCATATCAATTCTTTGAGGATATGTTGAAAGTATTTGACAGGGATGACTTGGTGATGCTATGGAACTTGGTTAAAGAAAGATTCAGTTCAACATAACCTACTGATGACAAAGAAAGAACATTATGGGTTGAATTAAAGAGGTTGTTTGAACCTAACATTGATGATACACTATGGAAACTTCAGAGATATATGCATGATCCATTGAAATGGAGATTATATGATACATGTGGGGTTCATCATGTGTATACAGAGAGAGGAATAGATATTTTCATGCTGGTAAAGAAAGAATATCCATTGTCAAAAGAAGTTCAGACTTTAATGTTGGTTAACAAGCTGTTAGTAGAACAGCATTCAGAGATGGCAAATGAGCTTTTAAGGAAAATCTTCATACAGGCAAACAGACCAAGACAATAAAGTGTTTGGAAGCATCCTCTCAGCACAGATGGTTTAATTCAGATAAACTTGTTGATTTGGGAGTAAATCACAAGTTTAGGGGATGATTATTGGGAATTAAACTTATCATTTGACACCAACTCCTCAACCAATGGGGCATCAGGAGTTTCCCTAACCTTATTAGAAGTATCTTTACTGACACTCTTACTAGTCTTAGGTTCATAGCCTTCAAACTCAGGCTGTTAGAACTCCTCTAGACCAGAGTGAGACAAATCAAGGTTTGGGGGTGCAAATAACCCTGTAGGAGGAGGTGGAATAGCATTATAGCTTATAAACCCTAGACCCTTTATACTTTTATCAGGTATTTGACTCCCTATTAATTTGTCTAGACTCTTTGAAGCATTATCAAACTTTTCAATCTTAAGTTGATTATTTTCCTTTTCTTGCTTAAGCTTTTCTAACTCACTTTTAAGCATACTAATTTTTGAGTCTTTATATGAGATATCTCTTTTTAGGACAGCAAGTTATTCACAAAAAAGAACCTCATTCTTTTTGTAAAAGACAAATTGTTCTTCTACAGATGCTAACCCTCTTTTATAATTAGCTAAATTGAACTCAGATTTGTTAAACTCTATTCTTAAATCATCAAGTTGAGTTTTAAGAGTTTCAAAGCTTTTTAGACAGTTTTTTGAACAAGTTTTATCATTATGTACCTCAGAGTCTAGAATTGAAGTTAAAACTGGTACCTCAAAAGTTAATACTGCTAGGCTAAACTTAGTACTGCTGGGAATTATTTAGTACTGTTAGTCTAAACTTAGTACTGCTGGGCATTACTTAGTACTGTTAGGCTAAACTTGGTACTGCTAGGCTACCGTTAGTACTGTTTGGGGCATAACAGATTTTTGGCAATTAAATATAGCCGTTGAGATATTTCTGCCAAATATTTCGCTTATAGGGGTCTATAATTTGGATAATTCTTGATCTTTCTTTCACTTATAAGCTTTCTTCAAGATAAAGAATCCATTTTATTCAGTCGGTCCAATCAAAACCCTTAAGCGCTTTCTATAAAATCTCAATTAACTTTGCCAAACTCTCATACTCTCATTAACGAACATTCACCCAGAACCCTTATCATAACTCAATCACTAATGGCGAATTTGGAATTCTGCGACAAACACAACATGGTTGCTTATCTAAAGAAACCAACTGGGAGTGAAGGATTCCAAGAGATAGTAGATTTTCTCAATGGTAGTCATATAAGGTATGCTCTTACTAAGAATCCTACTATCTATGTTTCTCTCATCAAAAAGTTTTGGCAGACTACTACTATCAGAACAGTTGATAATGGAGAACAAGAAATAACTACCACAGTTGACGGTGAATAATTCACTATTACTGAAGCATCTGTTAGGAGACATCTCTAATTAGCAGATGTAGATGTTATTAATGTTTTGCCAACTACTAAAATTTTTTATCAACTCTCACTGATGGGGTATGTTTTAACTGATGATAAACTGACTTTTCAAAAAGGTAAATTTTCCCCTCAGTAAAGGTTTGTGATCCATACCATCCTACACTGTCTTAGTCCTAAGAAAACTTATTAGGAACAATTTAGTAGCAATATAGCAACTGCTATTATTTGCTTGGCCACAAACAGAACTTTTAACTTTTCTAAAATGATTTTTGATGGTATGGTGAAAAACTTGGATAGTAAATATAAATTTTTAATGTATCCAAGATTTATTCAAATATTTTTGGACAAGCACAAAAGATTCCTTAATCCCTACAACAAAAAATATATTGCTCTTACTTTAACTCCAAAACTTTTTAGCAATATGAAAAGAGGTTTTTCTAGGGAACACACTCTTTTGTTTCCAAGTATGCTAGCAATTCAAGCAGAAGAGGGTAAAGGTTCAGGACATCCCTCTGAACCCCAACTACCATCTTCTACTACTCAACCTACTCATGAAGAACCAATCCCTAATGTTGTATCTTCATCACATCAAAAGACTCCAACACCTATGCAAGCCTTAAACAAGGTCACTAAGTTACCTCAGACTAGTGAGCCTATACTAAATGTACCAGATTAGGCTGTCTATGAGGAGTGGGATGACAACGTGGAAAGGGCTACCACTACTGCTACTAGCTTAGATGCAGAGCAGGCTAGTAGTAACAATAATAAGACCCAATCCACGGCAATACCTAATGTGCCTCTTCCTCAAGGAATTAGTGCAGGTGGTAGTACCAGGTGCCAAGAAGCCATGAGGGGTTCCATTGCTCAGACTAGATCTGAAAGGGTACCTACATCGCCCTATGATTCACCTTTCCTAAGAGTTCACACACTTGGAAGTGATGAGGGCAGTATGACACTACAAGAATTGATGGTTTTATGTATAACATTGTCCAAGAAAGTGGAAAGCTTGGAGGCAGATTTGAAACAAACTAAGAAAGTATATGGTGCTACTTATACCAAGCTTATCATGAAGGTGAAAAGGTTAGAGAAGACTGTCAAGACAAGGCATTCCAGAAGGAGAGTCAAAATTGTTGTTTCAGATGATGAAGAGGATTCAGAGGATTCTTCCAAACAGGGAGGATGATAGAAGAAATGGATCAAGATGCAGGAGTTACTTTGGTTACTCCTACACAAGGAGAAGATCAACCTGAAGATTAGTTGGGAGTTCTTAGTACAACTAAGATACTTGCAGATGCAGCTAAATAAAATGTTTACACTTATACTAGAAGAAGAAGGGCAGTTAGTATTGGCAGTGGTGGAATTAGTACTGCTAGTAGGTTGTTTAGTACTGCTGAAGAATCAGTTAGTACTGCTGGTATGGTTTAAGAAGTTAACATTAGTATTCCCTCACCAGTTGTAATCAAAGATAAAGGTAAAGGTAAAATAGAGGAATATGAAGATGAACAGTCTAAGAGAACAAAATTATAGCAAGAACAAGATAGGCTTGGACATGAAGCAGTTGTGAGACTGCAAGAGGAACTGGATGAAGAAGAAAGACAAAGGATGGATAGAGTTCATGAAGCAGCTCAATCTTTTACTGAGGAAGAATGGGAAAACATTAAAGCAAGAGTTGAAGCTGATAAAGAGCTAACTCAGAGACTACAAGCAGAGGAAAGAAACAAGTACAGTGAAGTTGATCAAACAAAGATGCTTGTAGATCTTATTAATCAGAGAAAGAGATATTTTGCTACACAGAAAGCTAAAGCAAAGAGGAACAAGCCCATGACACAAGCTTAACAGAGGAATTATATGATTAATTACATCAAGAACATGGGAAGTTATACACTACAACAATTGAAAAGATATTCTTTTGATGAGCTCAAGGAATTATTTGAAACTACAATGAAGAATGTCAACACTTTTATACCCATGAAGACGAAGATAGAGGAAGACCATCAGAGTTAGCAGCTAGAAGTTCACAAGCAACAATTATTGATTCTGCAGAAGTTGGAAGTTCTAAAAGGGGTGCAGAAGCAGAACTTGATCATGAAGGTTCCAAGAGACAAAAGACTAATGAAACTTCGGGATCAGTTCAAGAACAACCAGAAGAAGAGGAAAAAGAAATGTCATAAGAGGATTTACAATAAATGATGATGGTAGTTCCAGTGGAAGAAGTTTATGTTGAAGCTTTACAGGTCAAATATCCAATCATTGATTAGGAGGTTTACACTGAAGAATCTAGAAAATATTAGAAGATCATCAGGGTTGGTAATCATACATAAGCATATCAATTCATTGAGGATATGTTGAAAGTATTTGACAAGGATGACTTGTTGATGCTATGGAACTTGGTTAAAGAAAGATTCAGTTCAACAAAACCTACTGATGACAAAGAAAGAACATTATGGGTTGAATTAAAGAGGTTGTTTGAACATAACACTAATGATACACTATGGAAACTTCAGAGATATATGCATGATCCATTGAAATGGAGATTGTATGATACATGTGGGGTTCATCATGTGTCTACAGAGAGATGAATAGATATTTTCATGCTGGTAGAGAAAGAATATCCATTGTCAAAAGAAGTTCAGACTTTGATGTTGGTTAACAAGCTGTTAGTAGAACAACATTCAGAGATGGCAAATGAGATTTTAAGGAAAATCTTCATACAGGCAAACAGACCAAGACAATAAAGTGTTTGGAAGCATCCTCTCAGCACATATGGTTTAATTCAAAGAAACTTGTTGATTTAGAGGTAAATCACAAGTTTAAGGGAGGATTATTGGGAATTAAACTTATCTTAGTACCGCCAAGGGAAGAGTTTATACTGCCAAGCTTAGTTAGTACTTCTAGAGTTGAAGATAGTACTGCTAGAAGAAAGTTAGTACTGCAATTACTAACTTAACACTGCTGAAGGAGTTAAAACTGCTACATGAAGACTTAAGACTACTGAAGAGATAAAGACGTGTGATATGATTTATATTAGTTTAGTTTGTGTATATCTTATATTATTAGAAAGATTCGTATAAGATAAATATTTAGAAGATTTGTAGTTATCTTGTAAAGGACTCCTTGGTGTATAAAAGGAGATCCTAGGTTATGGTGTTATATACACATTCATATAATTTTGATAGATAGCTTCAATGTTGTAAACCCTAGTACTACATAGAGTACTCATATTATTTGATAATAATATTGGAGTTTTTCATTTATACCATTGTTCATACACTTTACAGTTTCATTAACATTCTTCTAAGTATTAAAGAGTAGATTCTGCATACTCTTTAGTATTCACAAAGTTTCTACTAAAGTTGTTTTAGATTTATCCAAAGTGACTTAACCTTTACAAGCTAAGGAATAGATCTTGAATTGGGATCAACAGTGCCCATGGAAGAGCATACTTGCTGAGAGACATGAACGCTCACCAAGACCTGAACGTAGTCACGGGTACGTTCTTCGTAAACCAACATCTAGCTAGAGTATTATTTGATTCAGGAGCCAATAAAAGTTTTATATCCATATCTCTTGCTTCTATGCTTAATATCCCACCAGTTTCTAGCTCCTCTGCATTTTTCCCCACTGCGCAAAGTGTCATTTGTGACAGTTGAAACACTCTACCTTGGACTTATCATATCCAGTTGTGTCACTCCCATTGATAGTAATCTTTCTACCAGTTTTCTAGAAAAACTTTCTTGTTCTCGTGCTCAGCAATGCTAACTGCCACTTCAAATCCATCTCTTCTAAAGTCATTTTTTGTTTTGTTCAGGTCTCAAGTACAGTTGAGACCGTTGGGTTGATTGGCTATAATGCATAAAGTGGCATCACTTAGTTAGCTAGTCTAACTGAGTATGCAGTGCTAACTTGAGTGCTAGCAGTGCTAACTTGAATGTTATCAGTACTGACTCCATAAGCAGTATTAACTTCATTAGTACTGCTAGGAGATGATACAAATGTCATGTTTTAAGAACTTGAGCTTGAGTTTGCAATTCCTTTAACCTCTTGTTTAATAATCTTGAAATTGTTGTAGAGATCATCAAAGCTTATTATGTCTAGATCAGGTTTATTCCTCCAAACCACAACATGAGTATTCCACTCAGAAGGCAGACTTCTCAAAAAATTTAAATTGAGATCTTCTTGTGAAATATTTTCCCCTAAGATTGCCAGCTGACTTATAATCTTCTGAAGCCTGTTGAAAATAGAGTCAAGAGACTCTGTGCTTGGTGCACTAAAGTTCTCATACATTTGTTTCAGAAGAGTCTTCTGAGTCTTCTTTGTGGCTTCATTACCACCAAATCTTATTTCTATGGCAGCAAACAAGATCTTAGCATCCTTGTACTGATTAAAAGTCAGTAGATGTTCATTGGGAAGTGCCATCAGTAACATACTTCTTGCCTTCACATCATTCTTCTTTTGAGTCTTTTCATCAGCAGTTACAAGACCTGGTATTTGTCAAGTTGAGGTACCATCTGCATTTGTTGTTGTTTGAGCTTCTGGTTTGAATGAGTTTCCATTATCTATGGCATCCCATAGAGCATAGTCTTATACTTGAAAGTATTGCTCAATTCTTAGCCTCCACATATCATATTCACCTTGTTTGAGAATGGGCAACTTTGCAGTAGTAGTGGTTTGAGCAGTTTCTAGATCCATCTCTTCTTTGTGAGTAAAGGGTTTTTCTTGTAAGTTTCTTCTAGATCAAAGTTTCAGAACACAAGCTCTGATACCATTTGTTGATCCCAATTCAAGATCTATTCCTTAGCTTGAAAAGGTTAATTCACTTTGGATAATTCCAAAACAACTTTAGTAGAAACTTTGTGAATACTAAAGAGTATGCGGAATCTACTCTTTAATACTTAGAAGAATATTAATGAAAACATGTAAAGTGTCAAGGAACAATGGTATATAAACTGATAAGCTCCTCTCCCCCTAATATTATTATCAAATAATACGTGTACTCTGTGTAGTACTAGGGTTTACAACCTTGAAGCTATATATCAAAACTCTATGAATGTATATATATGGGAGAGGTGAATCAGTATGTCACTTCAAGAATTGACGGTTTGATGTTGAAACATTGTCTAGCAAAGTGGAGAGCTTGGAGGTAGAGTTAAAGCAAACTAATCAAGTATATGGTGTTGCTTATACCAAGCTTATCATGAAGGTGAAAAGGTATGAGAAGACTGTCAAGACAAGCCATTCCAGAAGGAGAGTCAAAATTGTCATTTCAGATGATGAAGAGGATTCAGAGGATTCTTCCAAACAGGAGAGGATGATAGAAGAAATTGATCAAGATGCAGGAGTTACTTTGGTTACTCCTACACAGGGAGAAGATCAACCTGAAGATCAGTTGGGAGTTCTTAGTGTAGCTAAAGTTCTTGCAAATGCAGCTAAAACAAATGTTCACACTTATACTAGAAGAAGAAGGGCAGTTAGTACTGGCAGTGGTGGAATTAGTACTGCTAGTAGGTTGTTTAGTACTTCTGAAGAATCAGTTAGTTTTGCTGGTGCATCAATGGCAGTTAGTACTGCTAGTATGGTTCAAGAAGTTAACATCAGTATTCCCTCACCAGTTGTAATCAAAGATAAAGGTAAAGGTAAAATGGAGGAATCTAAAGATGAACAGTCTAAGAGAATAAAATTACAGCAAGAACAAGATAGGCTTGGACATGAAGCAGTTGTGAGACTGCAAGAGGAACTGGATGAAGAAGAAAGACAAAGGATGGCTAGAGTTCATGAAGCAGCTCAATCTTTTACTGAGGAAGAATGGGAAAACATTAGAGCAAGAGTTGAAACAAGCAGAGGAAAGAAACAAGTACAGTGAAGTTGATCAAGCAAAGATGCTTGTAGATCTTATTAATCAGAGTAAGAGATATTTTGCGGCACAAAAAGCTGAAGCAAAGAGGAACAAGCCCATGATACATGCTCAACAAAGGAATTATATGATTAATTACATCAAGCACATGGGAAGTCATACACTGCAGCAATTGAAAAGATATTCTTTTGATGAGCTTAAGGAATTATTTGAAACTACAATGAAGAATGTCAATACTTTTGTACCCATGAAGACTGAAGATAGAGGAAGAGTATCAGAGTTAGCAGTTGGAAGTTTACAAGCAACAATTATTGATTTTGCAGAAGTTGGAAGTTCTAAAAGGGGTGCAGAAGCAGAACTTGATCATGAAGGTTCCAAGAGACAAAAGACTAATGAAACTTCAGGATCAGTTCAAGAAAAACCAGAAGAAGAGGAAAAAGAAATGTCACAAGAGGATTTAAAACAAATGATGATGGTAGTTCCAGTGGAAGAAGTTTATGTTGAAGCCTTACAAGTTAAATTTCCAATCATTGACTGGGAGGTTTACACTGAAGAATCTAGAAAATATTAGAAGATCATCAAGGTTGGTAATCATACAGAAGCCTATCAATTCTTTGAGGATATGTTAAAAGTATTTGACAGGGATGACTTGGTGATGCTATGGAACTTGGTTGAAGAAAGATTCATTTCAACAGAACCTACTGATGACGAAGAAAGAACATTATGGGTTGAATTAAAGAGGTTGTTTGAACACTAATGATACACTATGGAAACTTCATAGATATATGCATGATCCATTGAAATAGAGATTATATGATACATGTGGGGTTCATTATGTGTCTACAGAGAGAGGAATAGATATTTTCATGCTGGTAGAGAAAGAATATCCATTGTCAAAAGAAGTTCAGACTTTGATGTTGGTTAACAAGCTGTTAAGAGGGAATAACATTCAGAGATGGCAAATGAGCTTTTAAGGAAAATCTTTATACATGCAGAAAGACCAAGATAATAAAGTGTTTGGAAGCATCCTCTCAGCACAAATGGTTTAATTCAGAGAAACTTGTTGATTTGAAGGTAAATCATAAGTTTAGGGGAGGATTGTTGGGAATTAAACTTATCACACTTAGTACTGCCAAGGGAAGAGTTTATACTGTCAAGCTTAGTTAGTACTGCCAGAGTTGAAGATAGTACTGCTAGAAGAAAGTTAGTACTGCCAGTACTAACTTAACTGCCTGAAGAGTTAAGGACTGCTGCATGAAGGACTTAAGGACTGTGAAGGATAAAGGACAGTGTGTTTTTATTTCGTTTAGAAAGATATGCATATAAGATTAGAATTATAGAAGATTTGTAGTTATCTTGTAAAGGACTCCTTGGTGTATAAAAGGAGATCCTAGGTTAAGGTGTTTATATCTTACAATTCATCTGTGTTTTGATATATAGCTTCAAGGTTGTAAACCCTAGTACTACACTTAGTACCCATATTATTTGATAATAATATTGGAGCTTTTCAGTTATACCATTGTTCATACACTTTACTGTTTCATTAACATTCTTTTAAGTATTAAAGAGTAGATTCCACATACTCTTTAGTATTCACAAAGTTTCTACTAAAGTTGTTTTGGATTTATCCAAAGTGACTTAACCTTTACAAGCTAAAGGAATAGATCTTGAATTGGGATCAACAATCATAAACAAATCTTTAAAACCACATAAAATCTAAGAGTTTTCGACATATACGATCTGATTATATAATCTAAGATTGATAAGCAAAAATGATAAGATAGGATACAATAGGGTCGCCAACATAAGCTGTGATTAAAGAGTCATGATTCATATCAAAACACTTATACATTATCATAAACTTCACCAGAGTAGTCTTGAGAGATTTTAGGCTCTCAGGCTAAGGAGTTTACATAACTTGATTTGTTAACACACTTTATTCTTTTACTAAACTAGTATGATGTTCCTCATTGTTCTTGATGATTGGATCTTGATTCTTTAAAGGATATGGTGTTTATACTTGG
Organism: Tanacetum coccineum; assembly: GCA_026074375.1. Classification (NCBI taxonomy): domain Eukaryota; kingdom Viridiplantae; phylum Streptophyta; class Magnoliopsida; order Asterales; family Asteraceae; genus Tanacetum; species Tanacetum coccineum. The sequence continues at coordinate 50,531 of BQNB010012046.1, forward strand.
AGAATACTTGGAAAGTGTTTAGGACTTCATAAGGGATAAGAGGATGATTGAGGGATGGATACTTAGTTGATTGTAAGTATGAGAGATGATTTGAAATGTGTGAAATTCGTCCTCTATTTATAGGCTGAGTGAGGGGTGAAAGTGCGGCGCACAAAGGATTTTGTGCGGTGTACTTGGTGATTAAATGTGAGGGAATTAAATGTTTAGTGAAGAAGTGCAGCGCACAAAGGAAATTGTGCGGCGTAATTAGGGTATTAATGCAATAGCATTTAAGTCTTCATTTATTCTTCATTGTTAGATAGAAAGTTGCGACGCACAAGAAAATTGTGCGGTCGTAACTTGTGGGAGTTAATGCATTCAATTGACTAAGTCTTTAATTCCATTGACTTGAGAAGAAGTGCAGCGCACAAGGGATAAGTGCGGCACACATTTGCACTTTTAAGCTTGATTCTTTATCTTTTGTATATAGTGTTCCTGAAGTGTATAATTACTCGATCTTTGTTGTGTTTGAGCTCGGGATATCTTCAAGCGAACCTGCACATATTTCATGCTAATAAGTATCGAAAGTTCATGAGAAATGATTAAATATATACGAATAACGCCACCGAAAACATGTATAATTTGAGCGTTATCAGGAGGTGATTTCTACACCATTTTTTTCCATCTACCACTAAAGTACACCCAGTGATGCACATAGTACAACACCCATATACAGGATTAGTGGTGGATGTCAAAAAGAAATGATGTACAAATCACCTCCCATCTTTTAACTTAGGCATTTATCTTATTTTTATTAAAGATTTGTTTAGATTCATAAGAGTTATTTTTTTTTCTTATTTTAGTTTTAGTAGAAACTTTTAGCTTTCTCTCTAATACTCTTTTGACTGTAAATAGTTGTAATCTAGGTTTAAAAAAAGTTATTTATGAGTTTATACGAAAAGGTAGTTTTCTCTTGAAGTTCTGTTGGGTACCCTTGAGGGTTTATCAAATCTTTTATTCTTTGTTAATTATGTAGATTCTTGCATTCACAATGGTATTCGGCCTATAAATATTAAAGCAGCATACAAATTTTAAAACTTCGTTTATACAAACGTCCTAATATATTGTTATATTTTGAATTCAAATTTGTAACATATTTCAAGTGATGCACTACATTCAAATTTGCAAAAGAACAAAACAATTTCAATATTGATGGTAACGACCTCATTCATTTCCATGTATATGGCTTCATTAAGTGTTGGTTATTGTTCTCTATTTGACTTGGTAAATGTTGACTTTTGTTTAAGATGATTTTTGTTTTGTTCCAGGCATATTGAACAATGAATGGATTGAGACAAAACTGTGTGTAAGCTTTTAATAATCAAGTAAATTTTTCAATCACTTGTTTTTGAAATTCGTTCGTAGATGAAAGACTAATTGTTAATGTTGGACAAAGTTTTAATTGCGTTTCTTTGTTTGCATACAGATAAGTCAAACATTTTCAAGTTTGAATCATGGTTTTATACTTAAGAGACAAGAGTAGCAATTTCCAAGGACTAAAGGTGTCTTTTATCTTAATTCTCAAGGACCAAAGTTAAAGATTTCCTGTGGCATATATTATCCTAACCGGTTAGGGTTAAGACTAATAATCTTAACCCTATTTCTTTCTCTAAAAAAACCTAATCACTTTCTCTCTTTGTAATCGTTTGATTCAGATCATCTTGATATGCTGGTTTGTTTCTGTTCATTTTTATAGTTTGATTATTATCATATTGATAATAATATGATCTTGTATTTGTTCTAGTTAGTGAATCCGTACAGACTAGTTAGTTTTGTAATTGAACCCGTCACCTCGTAACATTTCATCTTGGGAACATAACTTTTGAAACCCGACTTATTTTATTTACTCCGTTGGATTTTGAAGAAAATGTCGACAATAAGACAAGGAATGAGTTTCGCTAAGATTGAGCATATTGTAGCCCAACGAGTTACTAATGCTATTGAGGCTAATGTTTAAGGATAGATTTTTCCTGCCTTGCTTAGTGAGACCTAAGTCGAAGCCTTCTTTGATTGTATCCCCTAAGAGATTTGCACTAGTATCCTTCCTATGAATTTTGTTGTATTGTGTGGATATTTTTAAATTCTCTATTATTTTATGTGTCATGACGATTCCGCCAGTTGCACTCCTTAAATTGTTACCGCCTTATAAACCGTTTCACTATCGTTTTATAAACTATTTTGCTGTCATTTTATAAACTATTTTGTTACCACCTTATAAACCATTTCACTATTATCTTATAAACCATTTTTCGATCATCTTATAAACTATTTTGCTATCATTTTATAAACTAATTTCCAATCATCTTATAAACTATTTTGCTATCGTCCTAATAACTATGTTACTATCATCTTATAAATCATTTTGCTATTACCTTGTAAACTATTTATTATCATTATATAAACTATTTTACTATCATCTTATGAGCTGGTTTGCTATCATCTTATAAATTGTTTTACTATCATTTCACAAACTATTTTGTTGTCATCCTATAAGCTACCTTGCTTTCATCTTATGAATTATTTTGTTACATTATAAAATGAGCATTTCATCATTAGTCCTCAATTATACATAGCCTGATCACCTATGTCTAATTCAGGAAAGACCATGATATGCTGGGAGTAGTCACCTAAGACTTTTGTCAAAATCAATTTTCTACTTATATTCTCAAAAGGCAAAATTTTGTGTGCGTATACATAAGATGTGCATGTTATGAGCATTTGTATTAGTAAGCATAGTAACTAAGTAGACATTTACACCACCTTACCATATAGAGTCAACCTCATCTTACGTCAAATCCTAAGCCGAAAAGTCAAGTTACACTACTAGCCACCCTAGGAAAACCCACCAACGAGTATGGTCGCAATTAAGGAATTTGCAAAACCACCTGTCAACATCGACCTAATGCCTGTGGGACCCAGTAGTTTTGATGTTATCAACAGTATAGATCAGTTGTCGAAATACCACGTCGTAATCATTCGTGACGAGGAGATTGTTCCTGTTCCCCATGGTGATGAAACATTAATAATTCAAGGTTCCCCATGGAAGAAATTTAAGTCGACGACAAACTGTATTTCGTGGAAGAGCCCGTGGAATTTATGGACCGAGAGGTCAAGCAGTTGAAGCAAAGCCGCATCCCAATTGTCAAGATTCGATGGAACTCTAGAGGAGGTCCAGAGTTCACGTGAAAATATGAAGATCAATTCTGGAGCAAGTATTCGCACCTCTTCGTCAACATCACTCTGGAAGGCAACACAAATTGAATTTCGGGACAAAATTCTTTTAACACGGGGAGACTGACAATCCACATTTTTAGGTCATTACACGCCAATAAACTCAAAACTATTTACTTTGAACATTTATATGTTTACTTGTGTGCATAACCATTAAGTTAAATCGTGTAACTCGAAAAACAACTTTAAACGTAAACCGAAAATAAACAAATATAAGTTTGCGTCATATATGTGTTATATGACTTTTACGAATATAATTTATATGTCTACCCATTTCATTTTGCAAATTTTACGTAAACACTCAAATTTAACCTAAAACCAGAAAGTGATCTCGCAAACTGTGAAAAACATATTTGGATGTACAACAACTCTAGACTACGTTTAGTCTACTTATAATAAGTATATTAATATACTTACGGATGTGTTTTATAAGTGACGTACATTTCATTTCATTATTTTTACGCAAACTATATAAACTTGCATGGTTTTGCATGCATGCATATATAAAATTAACCAACACTTCATCACCTTTTATATACTTACATAACTACACCTTATACTTTTAAAAACTACACAAAACCCTCCCCCTAACCTTATAGAATTTGTCTTATGTAAAGAGTAATACAACAAATATGTTTTCAAGCTTACAAACACTACACATCCAATTTAATCAAACATCACATGTGAATAGTAACTTGGCACTATTTCTCAAATCCCTCGCCTACCTTTTTCCTCTCTTTAGCTGACCACTTTGCCCCTCTAAGTCCTAAAAATAAGCTTTTCCTATTTTTCTTATACATAAGCATGTGATACTTGCATGACCATTCAACCTTTCCTAGTTCAGCTTTTATAAATACCAAGTACCTACCTCTTCTCATTTCACTACCATTTCAAACACACATACTCTACTCTCTACTCTCTGTTTTTGGCAGCCAAGAAGTCAAGAACACAAGTGTTGGGTGAGTTTATTAATTAAGGGTATAAACCAAGGGTTCTGGAAGCTAAAGCTATGGTTTATATAGTTACTTTGGGTTAATCTTGCATCATTAAGCATCCATCTCATCCAACTAAGGTGCACAATTCATGCAAATTATCATTTCATATATTTTTTTATAATCATCACATTCATAAGTTTATATCACCACTAGTTTGTATTTAAAGATATTTCTAAAAGAAACAAGTAAACTTTATAAATGTAATCTTGTAAAGGGTTATAAAATGAATAATAAAAATATCTAGATACACATAAACTACTTATTTTAATCACCTTATAAATTACTTGTTAAAATACTACTTACTTTGTTGTTAAAATGATTAATTATAAACTTAAACTAGTAAAGTTGTATATTTTGTTTATGTTCTTAATTTTATATTTATTCTTGATAAATTGATGGAAGAGACTAGGTTAGTATGAAGTTATTGTGGTGATGATAATTGATGATAATTGGTGGAATGGATTAGGCTAGTATGGAGTTGCAATTTGTGGATGAATTAAAGCGGTAGAAAAGAAAATATAAGTTGTTGTCCATATTTTCTCCTATAATTTTTCGTACAGTAGATCGGACTTTGAATAGACGAGGCCTTGAAAATATGATTGTACATCTTCATATGAACGCGCGGATATAAAGAACGTTAAAATCTGACTTAAAACGAATGAGATATGGCCAAAACAAGTTTAGTAAGTTTTCCGGCAAAAACTATTTTATTAATAACCTAATCAGACCTGTTCAAAGGCATTTTTGACCATTTTCGGGTCCGGGTCGGGAAAAGTTTATAAAAGATATTTTGTGGAGCCGACTTTACGCAAAAATGTAGTATTCGCTCGTTTCGTGAATCTTTATAACGAAGAAGCTATGGCATTTATAAAACTAGACCAGAATGTATTTTTATAAAAATAGGATGCTGTTTGAAAATTGAAATTGAGTTTTGGGGCATTTTCGAGTTCGTTTGAGCTTTAAAAACCTTAACAAATATTGTAGTATTACTTATATATTTTATATACGCGTCGGAAACTTTTTAAAATAATAATAAGCAAGCGAGATAGAATATATTTAAGTTGACTATTAGAAAATACTTGCAAGTATATATACTTATATAATAAATGGCGAACTTGACGTAAACATCATTTTGACTTATAAAACTAAAACGCAAACTATTAGGTGGTAATATAATGTTATATAAATATATTGCGTCATTTCATTTCACTTGCACAATTCTAAATCGACCCACATTTAATTAGGTTGTGTTTCGGACTTGTTGTGAGGTTTACCCTTGTTTGATTTTCCCAAAATCGATACTTTCATTTAAGGTGAGTTTATAGCTGAGTGAGATACATTTCTTGTTTTACAATTGGACGCAAGTACTTTACTTTTCTTTTACATAATTATTGATGCGCCTAAGTACCAATAACCTACAACGCCCATCATCATGAACCGTTAATTACTTTTTGTAAGCGTGAGTGTTATAAATAGATCTATTGGGATTGACATCCCCGTCTGGGTAAGCAAAACTTATTACCAAGTCGAACGGACGTATACCATATCGCAGTCTAGAGGGTCTCGGGTTGGACCCTTAAGACGGGAAAATATTATACTTATACAATGTCTTCGCTTCGGTGGGTCATGAGCTTAGTGCAATCATATTTACAAATTTTATTTGGCATTATATGTTTTACATGTCAGGCAACTTAAATCTTGTGGTCCACAATTAGTGTTTACTTAAACCTATGAACTCACCAACTTTATGTTGACATTTTTAAACATGTATTTCTCAGGTATAACTCGTATAGACATTTATGAAGTGCATTGGAGTCCGCATTCATCAAGACTATATTTCATGGATTTTCTCTTGCACAAAATCATCCTTGTTGTATTAAAATTATGATTTTCTTGTGATGCAAACTCATGGGACCACTTGTTAAAAACTTATTTATTTATAATGTATCAACGAGGATATCTTTTAAACGACTCATATAGAGGTCGTTCTCGTATATCTTGTGCTTGTGTATTATGAAGTAACGCCTTCGGTTACCATTTCGCTGCCACATATTTTGGGGGTGTTAAATTATTTGATTCCTTTTTAGGTTATTTGATGTGTATAAGCTTATGAATTATCATCATCTGAATTTATAAGCTTATAAATCAGCTTATTTGATGAATTTATGAATTTATTATGCTGAATTATAATCTAACTTATTAGGTGATTGATGTAAATAAGCTTATGAATTATCATTATCTGAATTTTTTGTGTTGTATTATAAGCTAGCTTATTAGCTTATTTTGATGAATTATCAAGTTTTTGGATTCTAATCAAGCAAGTGAGCAAAGTAGTGTTTCGTAAAATTTTCTAGAATAGTTCATTTATTAGTGTTACTAAGCTGTATCATTAGGCAGTTTTATGTTATTAATAAGTTATTTTGGTGTTTGATTGAATTAAAGTTGCTGATATAAGCTGGTTTTAACTTATCAGTTAGCAATAATTAGTTTTTAAATTGATATGAAATATATCATATGTGATTTTAGCTTTGGTTAATGTGTTTTTATTTGAGTTTTTTGTTATATATATCACATGTGATATTGCATTTTGTTAGCTATATCATATGTGATCATTAAGTTTGTTTTGTTAGATATATCATATGTGATATCACATGTGATATTTACATTTTGTCATGAAACAACTTATTTATTTTTTTATTTTCATTTTATATTTTTTTAGAGTTGAATGCGTTGCGTACTCCTGAATCGTTTGTTACTCACGCTAATTTTGATACTCCTGGTGGTACTGTTTATCATATTCCAAAATTTTTACAGACGTTTAGTAGTTAAAGGCACTCTTTACGATTCAATTGATGATTGTATTGTCACATATATGAAGTATGCTGCAGAAATGTGTTTTGTAGTTAGGAAATCATGTTAGAAAAGATTGAGGAGTGGAGTTGTGAAACTCAAGTATTTAGTGTGCGATAGGAAAGGTTGTTGGTTCAAAGCATAGGCTATGCATGTGTCATATCACCCAAAAGCTTCCTACAAAGGTATTTACCTATTATAAATAGACTCTTTTTGATTCATCAGATCTAATACTTCATTTTAACTGACTTTTAAATCATTTGTTATATTTTTGATACTTCAGCTTAAGATTCAGTTTTAAATCATTTGTTATATCACATGTGATACTTTGATTCAAGTTTTTTTAATTTCTTGTTTTCTACTTGTAGATATGTGCAAAAATCTATAATGAGACTGACTTTAAAATAGAACAAGGTTGATAATCTGGAGCATCTTGTTGGAGTCGCAAAGTCGCCTGTAGTTAATGTTAACAATCCATCTGTTGGAACGCCTAAAGTACATCGAAAGTTACGTATTAAAGGAGGAAAGGAGAAAGCGATAGAAAAAACTTTGAAGAACATGAATGCTTGTTCATTATGTGGAAGTTTTGATCACAACAAGAGAAGGTGCCCTAAGAGGTTTGAAGATCAAGACCAAGTCGTGGTTCAACATTAAGTTGTGGTTCAAGAAGAAGTTATTGTTTAAAAGTACTCTTTTTTATGTTTGATTGTTATATGAACAAGTGTTATAAATTCTTTTTTCGCTTGACTTTTGTTGTTTTTGATCTTAAATGAATATATATCACATGTGATATTCTGGGAAATCATATGTGATTTTACATCAATTTCTTTTACATTTGAATTATCACATGTGACATTTGTATTTTACAAGTTGATAACAAACTATCATATGTGATTTCTAAAAGAAATCACATGTGATTTAACATGATCATCGTTGATTTATCCACTATCATACTTGATATTTAAACAATGATAACATGTTTCCTGTTCTAATGCTATTTTTACAAGTGATTATGAATGTGTGCAATAAAACTTAAAAACATAGACATAATAACCAAAATCACATCCGCAAATGTTTCGCCATTTTCATTTAAGCATAAAACATGACGACATAGTACCAACAAACTTAAACCATGTTTAGCAAGACATCGTACCAGTTTCAGATGGTTTACAAAATCGTCCGTAGACGTCAAAACTCCAAAAGAAGATCATTAGGAAATAAATGAAGATTACATTTTGTCCGTGTGCGCCTTTACGAATTCATGAGCTTCTTCACTGGTCTTCTCTCGGTGAAGGTTAATCTCATGCATCAAAATTTTTGTTGCAAATTTTACTCTCATCTTAATCATGTCTTGCAATTGTCCCTGTTCTTCGGTCGGATATGTGGGCTTTTGTAGCCTATTTTGGTTTGATGATTGTTGTTTTTTTTTTACTTCTTTTGACCTTTGGATGCTAAGCCTTCTAATCATACTTTTTAAATCAATAACATCAATAAAATCTCCATAAATGCTTAAAACCTAACTTATATCATATATGATATAGTATATAAGTTTTTACAGTTTTTCCAAATAACTTATCATATGTGCTTTTTAACTAACACGTCATACTATATCTGTTTAACGTAAACTAAGCCTTTGGCTTTACCTTAGGCTTAGCCTACAGCTTAGACAAAGGCTTATTTGTGCTCTTACACTATGATTTTGTTACTCAAACTAACTTCTAGTCCATCATTTCGTCTATAAAATCACAATATCATCAACAAATCATTTCTAAATAGTGAAAACTTAACTTCTAATCATATATTTTCTTCACCAAAGTCTTAATAACATCAACATACTCTATTTAAAACTTACTTATCACTATAACATTATCAAATATCATCAAAATATCTACATTATAAACTTTATAAGCAAAATAACTTGAACAAAAATCATAATATGTTCATCACAAACTCTATGAACAGTACGCTTTATCATTTGTGCATAAATAACATTAAAATATGTAGATGAAGTGTTTGATACCTGAATTCGTGATTTTAAGCTTGTATTTCAGCGATTTTTAACTTGAATCTTCATCTATAAGCTTAATCGTTAAGATTTGTTCTTCTACAACATCATCGAAATCTTTTTCTTCCATTTTTTGATGCGATTAATGGATGATTTTTTATGTATGTGTGTTTTTAGTGTGTGTATTTTTTGATCGCTGTAAAACTATGTGTTTTGTGTATTTTTAGTGTGTGTTTGGTGAGAGTGAGAGAGAGAATAACATATCTGAATGAGACGGGATGTGAGTGATTGGGGGAGTAGTAGGTGTGTGAGGTAAAATGACCGAGATGCCCTTTCGTTTTTTATGATTTTTCTTTTTTTTAATGAATAAAAGTATATTAATCTCATCTCTTGATTGTTTTTAGATGAAGGGCTAAGATCGATCCTCCGGTATAGTAAAGGAAGGGATGGTATCCAATATAACCTCTATCTAATAAGATAGCCAAATATTTGTTTATTTTTTTATATATTTAGAACGGTTGGGTTAGTACAGATATAGTTAATGTAGTTAGTAGGAGCTCACTCTCATTCGTCTACGGAAAGAAACTACCATACGAAGACTCGAACTTAAAGATAGCCAAATATTGATCAATACCAATGTTCTAAAAGGCGCGCTTTTATGGTGCTAAGGCGTGAGGCGTGACCCCCACATTACGAAATGGACCAAGGCGTGGCGAGAGATGAGGCGTGAAAAGGCGCGCTAAGGCGTGAGGCGTGGCGAGCCTTTTAGATTTAACTCCGATAAATTTTTCTTTTTTTTCAAAATGAAGAATATTACCTGCAAGGATAGTTTCTTAACTTTATGTAAACTCAATATATACGAAATATGATATGAATATATAAATATTTTCATTTTTTGAGCCGCCTTAAGCCACAGGCCGCTAAGGCGTGAAGCTTGGTCATGCCGCCACGCCACTCCTCACGCTATTTATAACGTTGATCAATACATTATCAGCTTATCGTTTATAATAATAATAACTCATGAGTTGATTATTATGAAATATAAGTTTAAGCCCTATATAGTAGTATATAGATCGAGATATTCTCAAGTTCTTTTCATAAGTTTAAGCCCTATATAGTAGTACTAGTTTTAATGCCCGTGTACGCACGAGGCTCAAACATTATGTTTTTTAATAATGTATGTTTTTTAAGTTATGTTATAAAGTATTATCGAAATCATATGAAGAGAATAGATTCATATCTTTTATATATTATATGAACTTGAGGATAATTAGTAAAAAAAATTGATTTACTTGTTTTCTAACTTGACATTGTGAGCCGACTAATCACAGCAAAACTACTCTTTTAGGTAGCCCGAAGTCGACTCAAGTGAACCTCCGAGACCACAAGGGAATTAATTTTCTCCTCATTATATTCGAACCATTGATCTCCACTTTGAAAGGCTGATATTCTTACTATTGGATATGCGATTGATATTGTATATGTTTTATGATTATAATTGCATTATTGTGTCAGCTATACTCAAGATTCATGGTCGTGCTTTGTGCTAAAACATGTAAAAATTTAGCTTCATAGTCGAATTTAAAAGCATCAAGTTAAGTTATCAAAAACATCAATTAATTATAGAATATAGAAAACAAAAAAAATCAAATAAGTATTATGTTTCGTGCATACAATATGTTTTGGTCAAACAGATATTTACATATCTTATATCTTCAATACATATACAAATGTAAAAAGAGTTTTACCCATTTTTCCGCCATCAACATTTTTTTAAGATATAAAAGTGGCATAGATTGTTGTATATGATTTATAGTCATACACACATCTCAATTGAATAAAGACTTTTTGAGAAATTTAAATGTTAAAATTTTAATACATATTAAACAAAAAAAAGCAATTCTTCCGAACCAATCAATGAATAGCTAGAAAATCATTTTTCTTTATTCATGATATTTTATGTCCTTCGGTGTTTTTCTATTTGGTTGTACAACATGATTTCAGGCCGACAATGAAAATCCACCAAAAAGTCTTCGGGTAGATTTGAGATGTGATTGGATAGTGTTAAATCTTTGTTTGAAAGTAAAAAATTGTTTACGTTTGTAGTATTTTAAAATATAAAGTCTAGGAGTATAAAGTTTAAGGTGTTATTTGTTTATTTTTTAAAGTTAAAATAAAACTTGTAAATTTATAAATTTACACTTAACTCCATATAATTTATTTAAAATTAAAAACGACTAAATTTTTATTACTTACCTCCTTTTTTTTTAACTTTTTTTCCACAAATTTGACACATATATTTTTATGTGTTTTTTTTTTCTCCATCATATTTCTCCACCACAAATTTTCAAATTGATTCAATTGTGACTTTTTATTAACCAATCAGATCGCACGATTTTGCTTACGTGACAAAATCAAGCGTTCTGATTGGTCCAATTTTTTAATTCATAACATTTAATCTTATACAAAACTCCGAAATAATGTAATTCTTTTATTATATAAAAGATATAGATCGAGATATTCTCAAGTTCTAATAAACATGACCAAGTCATATTTTTCTTACAAACAAAACATCAAGACTTTACCATGAACTAAAAAAAAATTATCTATGAGAAAACATAACTGGTCATTCAAACTTAAGATCTCAATCCATTATTATAGATAAGTTTAGACAAACACCCTTCTAAACTTACATACTTGATGTGAAAGATCCAGATAGTAACAAAAAGACTCCCTTATGCTTTGGTTTATGTTGAACGCTAGAATTATAGTCAAATATACTAAAGAATAAAAACAGGAATCCAAGCTAAAGTCCAACAATGGGCATTCGTGGGAAAACCAATAAAACTGCAACAACTTCTTTCCATTTCTTATCACAAGTTACACCTCTACTTCTTACCTAAAGCCAGTTTATTTCTAGCACACATTCGGGTCGAATAGCCAGGTGACACAATGGTTACAGCTGACTTGGTTGTGGGTATATTAGGTCAGCCTTTTAAGACTTATGCTTCAAATGCTAATACAGTTTGTTTTCATATTTGAATGTTTGTTTATTCGTGCAGGAAATGTTATCTCTATACTAAGTTTCACTTCTCCGATGTAAGTGTAACTTTGTTTATGCTTCAAAACTAGAAATGAACGTTTAGAGAATAAATGGAACGACTTTTTAAATGTTGCAGACCGCAATTTAGGCATATTGTGAAGGGAAAATCTGCTGAAAACTACAATGGAACACCATACGTTACAACGTTGCTGAGTTGTTCTTTGTGGATTTTGTACGGCTTGCTTGACCCTGATGATGGCGTTCTTATTGTCACAGTTAACGCAGCTGGTGTAACCATGCAAGCGCTGTATCTTATAATATTCTTCATCTATTCATCCAAAGAAAAAAGGGTAACAGTTGTTAAATGTTTAGATTGAGGTGTTAAAATTGGTAATTGGGCGGGTTTTGGGCTGTATATAAGATGAGATAGTTCACGAGCTATTCAAGATCGACTCGAAATCGACTCAAATTTGATCCGAGTCTAGCTCGAGCTTGAGCTACTCGAGAAGAAATCCGAGTCGAGTCGAGTCTCATAATACTCAGCTCGTGACGCTAGCAAAGCCTTATCATTGATAAATAATTAAATACCGATCAAATCATCAATAAATAACAATCAAGCCATAAGCGCTCTTTCGTAAGTGGTGTCTAATGATGATATCATATTCGCAGGTTAAATATTTCGGGTTTGTGATATTAGACATTGTGTTTCTCGGAATGGTCTTGGCTTTCACACTTGTTGCATTTGAAGAAGGCTCACGCCGTACATTTACAGGAATCCTCTGTGCAACTTTCACAACAATGATGTATGCTGCACCTCTCGCTGCACTGGTAAGCCAAGGCTAGCCCTTCTTTTATGTAATCTTGAGGTTATTTCCGAGTCATTATTGTATTTAAGAGGTTTAACCCTGATCAAAGTTATATTATGTATGCAGAGTACAACAATAAAGACGAAGAGTGTGGAGTATATGCCAATTCTCCTAGTGTTCTTCCTCTTTCTCAACGGATGTGTTTGGTTCACTTTCGCTTTGTTGGTCACTGATGCCTTCGTCATGGTAAGTGTTCTTGGTCATGGTCAGCAAGGACATGAAAGTATGACCTAAAATCTTTCTAGAGTCTAGAGATACTGATATCGAACGTGTGAACATTACTGCAGGTGCCAAATGCATTAGGGATATTGCTAGGAGCAATACAATTCATAGTTTTTTTTATATACAAAAACTCGACACCAGCTGTCATTAGCGAGATGGAAAAGGGTACTTTGGAAAAGCAAATCGATAGTAGAGGCGTCGATATTCAAGATATTAACTTCAAAGCAAACAATGTAAGTTCCAAAAAGCGTACCTTAAGTCGGCTAGACGCATTCCCTGTCACAAGATCACTATCCCTTGGCCCAAATAAATCAGACCCTATTGAACAACATGAAGACGATACTGAAGACACTGGCGTGAATTAGAGATCAAGTGATTTCCATATTATCATGCGACTACTTTTTGTTGGAGGTGAACCATTTTAAAGATAATTAACGCCTATCTTCAAATTTATGAAGAAAAAAGTTATTATCTGGATGCAAAAATTAGTACCACATAGATATGACATGCTATAATAACATACAAATTTCATTTAACATTATCATACAAAGATTTAAAATGGTTATCTTTAGTCACTGAAAAAACATATTCATTACACTCGTCAAACGGTCTTTTTTCATGCACAGACAAGGTTCGACAAACCTTCTAAATCATCATACAGACCTTTGATTCATAGCGTACTAAATCATACAGTTATATCCAACAGCACCTTACCTTAATCCCATCTGATTCTACAACCACTTGCTCCTAGAGTCTCGAGTAGCTCAGCAGAAAGATGTGGTCTAAGAGAAGCAAGTAACTTGACCTTTTTTAGTCGAATGCAACAAGCCCTAAGAGCAAGTTCGTACCCTCTTACTGTCACATTTGTAAGGTTCACCAGCTTTGCATCCTGCAGGCGTGTCAAGTTCCCCATCATCATGCACAGACCCACATCTGATATTGCACAGAAGCTTAGATTAATCTGCATCAACATATAACCATCGCTTTTAGCAACAGAACAATACGACCAATACAAAAATTATTCCAAAAATGGTAGAGAAATCATACGGTCAAGATGAAAACAAAAATGCAACTACAGCGGCAAAATTAAAAGGAGTTGTCTTCAAAATAATTTATAATCAACAATACTCAGATATGCTTCAACAAGTTAAGAACGGGTGGACAAACTTGATTCCGATGTTGTAGCAAAATGTACTTTCATGATGACTAAATGTTTATATACGTAAAAATACGGGGTGTTTGGATTTTGGTTCTTGGGCTGATCATCCCAATATTGTGACTTGAAGACGCAATACGCAGTTTAGATTCTGCTACCTATCATTTAGGGACCATATAATCAATTTTCGATGATCACTTTTTAGACTATTTGTAGCACAGCCAGTTACTAGATATAAATCAATATTACCTTTTTACTGTTTTTTTAGCCCAATTGAGGTATTTTATTTTCGTTTCAAAGACCATCTCTATACCCAAAAATCTCCCTTTTTGATAAATTATCTATTAGTTTCTCAAATAATCAGAATTTACCAAGAACCCAAACATTCTAAAATCTGACTGCAACAACTTCAAACAGCACATCCAAATTCTATTTATATAGCAGTTGTTTTATGTCATTCTGATTACTTTTGATCACATTCATATTCAAATGGCCATCTAAACATCCTCATAGAAAGGGACAACTGACTAGTCACACGAAGGTGTGGCGAACTTGAAAAAACAGCAAAAGAAATCAATATCTTGTACCTGTTGCAGATTCCACGAGTAGTATGCAAGCGACCAGAAGCCGGTATCCCTAATGTTGCCACAGTGTTTGGTATCCAACTGTGAGAGTTTCCTGCATCCCGATGCAAGAGCCGACAGGCCAGTGCCTGTGACTTCGGTAATACTACGCATCTCTAAATCAGATAGTTCCTCCAACTGGCTTAAATACATCAAGCCTTTATCTGTAATCTTAGTGCAATAACACAAGTTTAGCTTCCTGATCTTTTTGCAACCACTGGCTATAAAACCTAATCCATCGTCACCAACATTTAAACACCTGCATACAAACCAAAACTTGAGAAAACAGAGGACACACAACACAAATATCAAAAACCATGGCAATAAAAAAAGTGGGTACCGGTATAGATCAATTTCTTGAAGGTTTTTGCACTTTGAAGCTATATAGGACAATCCCTTGTCTGAAACATCATGACAAATCCCTAATCGTAAGCACCGGAGCTCCAAACATTTAGACAGATTTTTTAGTCCTGAACAACAAATATGAATAATAAATATAGACGGCTTTATGAAGTCGAGTTACTATTTGCAGTAGAAGTGGCCAAATGGGCAGGATGCCGTGCTGGGTCACTGGTCAACACACGTTAAATATTTCATGCATAATATATGATTCCAACTTCCAAAAACCGCATTTATAAAAGGCGAAAATAAATTGTTTTTGGAAATCACCAATTTAAGAAGCTGCAAGTATTAGAAATACACTTTTGGCAACTTTCAAAGTGTTTTGGCTGTTCAATCCATTTGGCACATTTCCTTTTTAGCTAATTTTTTTATTATCTGACTAGTTAGAGATAAACCATAATCCAAATTGACCCACTCATAAGTAAACGGGTCAAAAATTGCCATCTCTGTTATAGAGGAACTGGATTTTGGATCACTAACCTATGTCATTTACACAACATTCTGTTAGATCGAGTTCTTCAAGTGAGTGGCATGATGACCCCAGATAAGTAAAACTTTTTTCAGTGAGCAAAGAGCAAGACTCCAATTTGAGGCACAAAAGTTTTGTACATGAGTGTGCGACGGCTGATATTGCAATATCAGTGAGGTTATTACAGCATGTTAAATCGAGTATCTTCAAGGTGGGACTCCCATATGCAAGCTGGATAATACCTAAATCGTTCACGCCTTCACATCTGCTCAAACCAACTTCATCCAAAAACAAGCAATTAGTGCTTATGATCTGAAAGAAGGAGTCAGTAACCCGAGCTCCATCAACTCTAATTGTTTTCAGATGCTTCAAGTCCTTAAGGGTATGAAAAACAGTGGCGGAAAGCTCCTGATGCAATAAAAGATCACTTTAGCTTGGGAAAAAAATTATATGCACAAGACCCATAATAGAGTGTAGATAGGAATCAATCAAATTGACTCACGAGAAAATAGTAACCAACTTTGAGCTTTTGAAGGCCTTTGCAACCACTAGTGACACTGATGAGGCCAGCAGAACTCACATGTTCACACCTCGATACATCTAATACCTGCAACCATAAACTATAATTAGAGTTATAAGCTACAAACCTCCTATCCTTTTTATGGTCACAATTTGAATAAAAGATCTTTAAAGTTTCCACAAATCCCTGAAAACTAACGAGCTTTGTACTCAAATGCAAATGGCCATGATTAGAATCATTGGATTACAGGAAGTATATCCTAAATTCCTTCCTCATAGAAAATAAATTCTAGAATTCTTCCTCACTAGGATTTGTTGATTGACGACCATAACTGAATAAGTGAATAGGATCTATTCTATAGGCTCGTAGCTCTTTATTCTTGATCCCTAATAATAATTTGTTGATTGTAATTAATTATTTGAGAACTACCACTCACGTAGCAACATTTTCTAATAATCAGAACTCTACCTAGATAAAACTTCTTTTCCAAGCAGAGAAATGGGTTTGATTGCTCATTACATATGAAAAACGCATGCTTTAATCATTTATGACGATCCCTCATGTCATCCATGGCTTCCAAAGTTATACCTAAGGGGCTCCGGTGGCAAAAAATAGGCTATTAGTGATGGACATTCAAAGTATAGCACAATCCAAAACAGGGTAAGAGTGTCAAACATCGTAGTGTCTGGCAGAACGTAAACAACGAGAATTCCATATGCGCTTAATTAATAAAATAGTTATTGAACGGCCTCTATAACCAAAAACAAACCTGAATATGTTTACAGCAAGTATATGAAACAGTTGTTGCTCACAGCCTAACAAAAGTATAGAGTTGGGAATTCGTGTTGGAATATCAGTCTTTTATACATGGGAGATCAACCGTAGATGTTATTATCTCT
>BQNB010012047.1:0-80069 GCA_026074375.1 Tanacetum coccineum
CATTTTCTTATCTTCTACGTTTGAAAGTTTATAAGATTTCAACGATTGTGATTTTTTATCTTTTAAACTCGTTCGGTTATCATCGGCAAAAACTAAATATACCACGTTGATCGAAATGATGTCACGATCTCAACGGTAAAGGTCTCAAGTCCCGTAGTTTACCGTCACACAAAACCAAAAAACCAAAAATTTGTAAAAACGTTAAGTTTTTGTTCTCATCAAGTTTTACTCGTTCGGCTCTTATTTCGTTCGGTGATCAAGTTTCACTCGTTCGGTTCAAGTAGATGAAACTTGTTCGGCTCTAAAGTTTTTCACTCGTTCAACTCTCGTTGAAGAAACTAGTTCGACTCTACAAAAGTTCCACTCGTTCGGCTCTCGTGAAATTCACTCGATTGGCTCACGTGAAATTCACTCGTTCGGCTCACCTTGAAGAAACTAGTTCGGCTCTACAAAAGTTCCACTCGTTCGGCTCTCGTGAAATTCACTCGATCGGCTCACGTGAAATTTACTCGTTCAGTGGACTTTGGAATGTTACTCGTTCGGTCCATTTTGTTTTTCTACTCGTTCGGTGGACACTAGTTTGTACGCGTTCGGTCCATTTTGTTTTTCAACTCGTTCGGTTTGTGTTAGACAAGTAGATCGGTTGCTTCATAAGAGACCAAAACGTACTAACGTCCTTGAATCGTAAAAGAACTTAAAAACTTTTTTGTTGAACGAAAGAAAAAAAACTTAAAAGCAATGAAATAGAAGGTGTGTCATATGTTGTTTTAAGAAATGAAACAAAGGAAAAAAATGTGTCTTTGATTTAGACACCAACGAAATCCATGCTATTAAAAATGGGAAACAAACAAAACAAAACACTAACTGTTTGAAAAAAATTCGAAATCACCACAACATAACAAAATAAGCTTAAAAAAATAACCACAAACAAATCACAACACCCAACCTTGGCTCTTGATACCACTTGTTAGGATATCATTTCATCACCAAACACAAAAATAAGAAAAATATTTTAGAGAGAGAAAGTAAAAAAAGAAAAATGGTTACTTGATCATGAAAAGGAAAAATGAGAAGCAACATCCTCTCCACACTTGGAGAGGGCATTATATAGTTACAAGAGTGGACTAGCCTTGTGGGCTTTACTTTGGGCCGGTTCTTAATACAAATGGGCTTGAGCCCGACAACTAGGCCCAACTAGCTTAACTAAATTCCCGTAAATTACGTTTTACTTATATAAGGCTCGAAAATATTTAATGACCATCACTTTAATAAATACACGGCTAACATAACTACTTAGCATAATTTCCATTATGTACCTGAGCAGTAGTAACTTTTAAGAATCCTTGAAGTCTTTTAAGTCCCAACAATCCTCCCCTAAACTTGATGTTCATCTTCTGAATCTTTAAGTTTCTTCTTTAAAAGTCTTCATCATACTCAGGAAGATACATTCAAACCTTTTATTGAACCGTTTGTTGCTTTACCATAAGCTTGAGCAGTTGATAGCACATCTCATTAAAATGATCAGTTTGAAGTTTCTTGTTTAGCATATTGGTGGTTGTTATTGGTGTGAGGGGATATCTGTTTTCAACTAACATGAAGATATGCACATTTCCAAACCTGGCAAAGTGTACTCCACATGAATCATATAATTTCTAAACAGTCATTGTGTAACCTTGTAGATCTCTCCAAATTTTACGTCTAATGTCTGGTTCAAACATGACTTTGAAATCTCCCCACAGCACTCTTTCATGTTCATCTTTAGGCCTTATATCACCATGCTTTGTTTTGACTAACTTCCAAAGAGTCAGCAAATCTTCTTTGTCAATTTCCTAAAGCATTCTAGTCATTGAAGAATATCTCTTGGAGCTTCCATCTGCTCTTATCAACTGATATTGTACCATTATTCCTTCTTTAAGAAGCTTGTAATCAACAATCACTAGTGGTTTGGTAGCAAGTGGTATAACATCAATTGATATATCATCATCCTTTTTAATCACCAAATGCTTTTTTAGCTCAGCTTCATCATGTTCTTCAACTTCTTCAACTTCATCTGTCTTTTTGTCTTCCTCCATTCTTTGTTTCTTTGAAGATTCTTGTTGTTGCTCTTTCCCAGCTCTTTTCCTTCTAAGCATCTTCTTTTTGCTGCCTTTAGCTTTCTCCTCACTACCTTCTTCCTTCTTTTCATTGCTTTCTTGTGCCTCAGAACTCATAGCCACAAAGGTATTTACCCTCTTCATCTCCTTGTCAAACAGCTTTTGAATTTCATCATAGCTCTTTCCCATTAACTGTTTGTGTTTGTATCCACCAATGTGCTTAAGATAGGTAGACATTTGAGTTCTCTTATGTGCCTTGCTAGTAGGTCTGTTTCTCTTTTCTTGAGCTCTAAGTTCAGCAAAATGTTTTCTTCTTTTCTCTATTCCATAAATAGTTTTCCTTTTTCTTCATATGTCAACTCCTCTCTTTCTCTTGTTTGGAGTCTCTTAGCCAGTAATCTATCAGCCTCTATCATAGCTTGTGTATTTTCCCATGATTCAATCAATGCTATGTTGGCTTCTTCTTGCTTTTGCCATTCAAGCCTTTCTTCTTCTATGATTTCAGCATCCAACTGAGCTTGAATGTCTCTTGCTATTTGTTCATCAAGAGAAACTTGTTCTTTTCTTATCAGAGGTCTCTCAGGATCTTGTATGATACCTTTTCCTTTGTCTTTGACTGAGGATTGTATGAGAGAAACTGTTGGTTTAGATACAGATACCTGCTCTTCCTGATCATGGAAAATAATTCCCTTTGCCTTTGGCTTAGCTGCCTTGATTTCCATTAAAGTCTGAGCCAAAGTTTCTTCAACAGTTGTAGGAATTGTAGGAGCAACACTGTCTTCAACACCATCAGTAGTAACTGCTTCACCAGTCTTTGTACTTTGCTCTTCTTTCTCAATAGTTGTAACATCCACAAACACCTCATCCTCATCCAGAACTCCAGTATCAAACAATAAGTCATCATCATGCCTTTCTTAAGTTTCATTAACTAGAGTTACCTCAGCATCTGCATCAATATCTTCAATGCTCCTCCCATGTTTGGATGCATCTTTATGATCACCCAAACTCTCATGATCTTTAGAGGACTCAACTCTCCTAGACATACCAACTTTTTTTAGTCTTCTCAAACCTGTAGTTCTTGACTTCTTCTTCCTTTCCAACATCTGGACCCTCTTCTTCAAATCAGCAATCTCCTTTGCTTGAGCATCCTTTGCTTTTTCTAAATCAAGAACTTGTGTTTGTAATTTGGTAAATAAAACTATCAAATCATTTAGTTGCATGCTATCCTCACCACTAGGTAGTGGATCATTAGAAGGGGTGGGTATACTTTCCTTATGCTCAGTCTCATCATGAGCAACTTCTGCCTCCTTCCTATGTTTCCTCTTAGACTTTTGCTTCTGCTTGGGTTGAGAGGATGTAGATGGTTGATCAACAATGGGTATTTGATTGGAATTAGTTGGATGATCTGAATCCTCGCCTACTTCTTCAGAAGCTTAAACCATCATAGTATCAAATAGAGGTGTTATTCTTCCAGAAAAATCCTTTCCAGCTCTCTTCATGTTAGCAAAAACTTTCTTTGTGTGGGAGGGATTAACAAAAATCTTCTTATGTTGTGACATGTCTCCAAACTGTTGATTAATGAAAACTTGTAGAAAACGTGGATACATCAGGAATTTCCCCCTCCATCTAAGTGTTTCACCATAGCATCAAAGATGTACTTAGACATATTAAATTTTTGATTTGTTGCCAAGTATATGATTAAAGAAGACATTGTACTATTGAACTCATTCCATGCAGTGGATTTGGCACTAATGCATTGAAATTTTCATACTGTTGCTTTAAAAGTGTCTTTGGAATTCTCTTAGTAGCTGCATTACCTCCAAATCATGTTTCAATGGCAGCAAACATTGATTTAGCATCAGGGTACTGACTGAATGTGAGTTGATGTTCATTGGGAAGAGCCATGAGTAGCAAGCTCCTAGCCTTGACATCATTCTTCTTATTTGTCTTTTCTTTAGCAGTTACAGGTATATAGACATCTTTGTAACTAAAGTACCATTCTCCTGTGCTGTTTGTGGTACTAACACCCATGAATCACCATTTTCTATGATCTCCTAGAGAATAATATTGGATCTAGAAGTACTGCTTAATCCTTATCATCCACATCTCATACTCACCCAGTTTGAGTATGGGAAGCTTTGCAGTAGTACCACTATTTGTAGATTCAAACTCCATGTCTTCTAGATTAAAGTTTCTTAAAGCAAAGCTCTGATACCACTTGTTGATCCCAATCCTTGATCGATTCCTTAGGTTGTCTAAGGTTAAATTACCTTGGATAAATCCAAAATAACTTGTTGTAGAAACTTTGTATGTATACTAAAGTGTATGCGGAATCTACATCTTAATACCTAGAAGTATTATGAATAAAACAGTAATCTTGAACAAACAAAGATATAACCAAACGCTCTAATATTATTAGATCAATAATACAAGTACTCTTCACTAGTACTAGGGTTTACAACCTTGAAGCTTTTCTAAATCGACTTGACAACTATGAAAACTTATATGCAAAACTGATATCTCAACTAATGCCCTAGAGCCTCCTTTTATAGACTAAGGAGTCCTAGCCGGCTTACAATACATTCCTAAGATATCTTAATCTTTTCTAAACATAAACGTAATCTTTTAAATAAATACATTATGTATATCGTGTACATAAATATCTCAATACTTATCTTCATAAGTATTCTTGTTCTCCAAACAATCTTTATCTCTTTAATTCGTCCTTATCCTCTTGACAGTAGAAAGTCTTCAAGCAGTTGTAATCCAACAGTTGTAATCTTTTCACCAGCAGCACTAATGAACATAAGCAGTAGTAATATTAGTACTAGCACTACTAATATATACTAACAGTAGTAACTTGTACTAGCAGTCTTAACTTTTACTACTAGCAGCACTAACTACTTAGCTTATATTTTAGTCTTCAACACTGAGCAGTCTTAACTTCAACTAACAACAGTAACTTTATGCTATCAGTACTAAATTATACTAACAGTAGTAACTTGTACTAGCAGTCTTAACTTTTACTACTAGCAGCACTAACTACTTAGCTTATATTTTAGTCTTCAACACTGAGCAGTCTTAACTTCAACTAACAATAGTAACTTTATGCTATCAGTACCAAATTATACTAACAGTAGTAACTAGCAGTGGTAACATTATACTACCAGTACTAACTACTTAGCATAATTTCCATTATGTACCTGAGCAGTAGTAACTTTTAAGAATCCATTAAGTATTTTAAGTCCCAACAATCCTCCCCTAAACTTGATGTTCATCTTCTGAATCTTCAAGTTTCTTCTTTAAAGTCTTCATCATACTTAGGAAGATGCATTCAAACCTTTCATTTACCTTTTTGCTGCTTGACTATAAGCTTTAACAGTTGATAGCACATCTCATTAAAATGACCAGTTTGAAGTTTCTTGTTTAGCATATTGGTGATAGTTATTGGTGTGAAGGGATATCTCTTTTCAACCAACATGAAGATGTGGAGATTCTCAAACCTTACAAAGTGCACTCCAGATGAATCAATCAACTTCTAAATGGTCACCTTGTATCCTTGTAAACTTCTCCATACATCACTCCTTATGTCTGGTTCAAACATGACTTTCAAATCTCCCGACAACACTCTTTAAAATTCATCTTCATGCCTTATATCACCATGATTTTTCTTGACTAACTTCCAAAGAGCCTCTAAGTCTTCTTTGTCAATACCTTGTAGCATCCTTATCATTAAAGAATATCTCTTGGAACTTCTATCTGCTCTTATCAACTGATAATGTACCATCATACCTTCTTTATGAAGCTTGTAATCAATAATCACAGGTGGTTTGGTAGCAAGTGGTATAGCATCAATTGCTATATCTTCATCCTTTTTAATCACCAAATGCTTCTTTAGCTCAGCTTCATCATCCTCTTCAACTTCTTTAACTTTATATGACTATTTGTCTTCTTCTATTCTTTGCTTCTTTGAGGATTCTTGCTGTTGTTCTTTCCCTGCTCTTTTTCTTCCAAGCATCTTCTTTCTATTGCCTTTAGCTGTCTCCTCACTACCTTCTACCTTCTTTTCTTTGCTTTCTTGTACTTCAGAACCCATTGCCATAAAGGTATTTACCCTCTTCATTTCCCTGTCAAACAGCTTTTGAATTTCATCAAAACTATTTCCCTTTAGCTGTTTGTTTGTGTATCCACCCATGTGCTTAAGATAGGTAGACATTTGAGTTCTCTTTTATGCCTTGGTAGGAGGTCTGTTTCTCTTTTCTTATGCTCTGAGTGCAGCAAAATGTTTCTTCTTTTCTCCATCAGTTCTATAAATAGTTTTCCTTTTTCCTCATCTGTCAACTCCTCTCTTTCTTTTGATTAGAGTCTCTCAGCCAACAATCTATCAGCCTCTATCATAGCTTGTTTATTTTCCCATGACTCAATCAATGCTATGTTGGCTTCTTCTTCTTGTTTCCTTGCCAGCTTTTGTTCTTCTATTAATTCAGCATCCAACTTAGCTTGAATATCTCTTACAATTTGCTCATCAAGAGTAATTTGATCTTTTCTTTTTAAAGGAACTTCAGGCTCAATCATAATACCTTTTCCTTTGTCTTTAGCAACTAAAGGTTGTACCTCTTGTGGAGCTCTAAACTCACTTGGCTCCTGTACTACTACCCCTCTAGCCTTGGGTCTTGTAGTTGTTGTTGTTGTAGCAGCAGTAGTAAGTTCTCCACCAGCAGTACTATCATCAAGCTTAGTACTCTGTTTATCTTTCTTATCAACTTTAGCTTCTACAGGCATCTCATCAGTATCCAAAACTCTAGTATCAAACATCAATTCATCATCTTGTCTTTCTAGAGATTCATCAACTAAAGTTACATCAACATCCTTATCAAGATCTGCAATACGCCTCCCCTGTTTGGATGCATCTTTAGGATCACCCAAACTCTCCTAATCTTTAGAGGACTCAACTCTCCTAGACATACCAACTTTCTTGAGTCTCTTCAAACCTGTAGGTCTTGACTTTTTCTTCCTTTCCAACCTCTGGACTCTCTTCTTCAAAGTAGCAATCTCCTTTTCTTGAGCATCCTTTACCTTTTCTAAGTCAAGAACATGTGTTTGCAATTTGGTACATAAAACCATCAAATCAGTTAGTTGCATGCTATCCTCACCACTAGGTTGTAGATCATTGGAAGGTGTGGGTACACTATCCTCATGCTCTGTCTCATCTTGAGGAACCTCTGCCTCCTTTATCTAAGTCTTCTTAGCTGGTTGTTTCTTTTTGGGTTGAGAGGATGTAGATGGTTGATCAATAATGGGTATTTAAGGGGAATCAGTTGGATAATCTGAATCCTCACCTACTTTTTCTGAAGCTTGAACCATCATAGTATCAAATAAGGCTGTTATTTTCCTAGAAAAATCCTTTCCAGCTCTCTTCATATTAGCAAAAACTTTCTTTGTGTGAAAGGGATTAACAACAATCTTCTTATGAGTTGACATATCTCTAAGTTGTTGATTAATGAAAACTTGTAGAAAACGTGGATACATCAAGAATTTGACTCCTCCATCTAAGTGTTTCACCAAAGCATCAAAAATGTACTTAGATAGATTAAACTTCTGATTTGTTGCCAAGCATATGATCAAGGAAGCCATTGTACTACTGAACTCATTCCATGCAGTGGATTTAGTACTTAGACATTGTGTAATAGTGTGAATGAAATACTTCCACTGTGGAGAGAAAAAGGCTTTATAAAAAGTAAGCTTTTGAGAAGGCTTTTCATGCCTCATACGTGCCGGTTCTTCAAAAATAGTAGCAGTTGGCAGACAATCAGTACCTTCTGCATCATCCAAGTAAAGATCTCTCTGAATGCTTGACTCCGTAATGATAACCCTCTTTTTATCAACTAGGGCTTGTAACTGACGCACTCCGTTAACTGTCTGTACATTAGCAGTTGCCCAAAATTGTTCAATACACGATGTGTAGATGACTGGATTGACTGTTAAAGCATAATGAACAGAACTTTCTTTCAGGAAATCAATTATCTCTGCAAACCCATCACTTTTTATAGGTTTTTCCAAGAATGCGACCACATTGTGCGTTTAAGCAAACTTAGGGCTTGACATAATGATGATTTTGATGATCAAAGATGAAAATTGAGTTAGGGTTTATGGTTAGAGAGTGTTTGAATGATTGAAATCGAATAAAGAAGTAAATAAAACCCTTAATCGAAGTATTTATAAAATCACCTTCAGCAGCAGGAACTTGAACTGGCAGCATTAACATATACTTAACTGCATTAACTGAACCTAACATAAGCTTAGCGGCAGTAATGTATAGCAGCAGTAGAAATTGTATTCTTAGCAGCATAAACAAATACGGGCAACACTAGTTTAAGCCTAACAATATTAACTTAAGCTTAGCAACATTAAGTTGAAACTGAGCAGCATTAAGAATAATACACCAGTAATCACTCAAATTTCATTCCAAAAAGCAACTTTCATCATCAAATTTGATTCTCACAAGCTCTCTTTCTGTTTTTATGCTCACATTATCTCTCAATTCTTTTTGCTCACATAATCATTCATTTCTATTTTTTTACACACATCTCTCTTTCTATTTTTAAGCTCACTTAATCTCTTATTTCTTTTGGCTTACCAAAACACTCTTTCTATTTTTATATAACAGTTGTGTACAAATTTCTATCAATTCTAATAGTTTCATACTGTCCTCCCCACTTCCAAGTGTGTAACCTCTTGAGAGAGGTAGGTCATTGGACTATTTAGATGTAATCTCAAACCTAGTTTGAGCATCCACATCCCCCAATATGGTATCTTAGCACCTGGGACCACTACCTGAACTAATTCCCTAAGGAGTTGATCCATTAAGTATTGCCATGGATTGGGTCTTATTTGATGTTACCACTGTCCTGCTTTGCTTCTAAGCTAGAAGCAGTAGTGGCTGCCCTTTCCATTCTGTCACCCAACTTCTTATGGACAACCACATCACCAACCTTTGTCAGAGGGACCACTAGACTGAGGTATCTTGGTGTCTCGACCTCTTTTGATATGCCTAGATGTTTTTGATTCTTTTGAACATACTTATGATATAACACATCCTTCATCCATGCTTTTGGTTGTATTAACAAGTAGCCTCCCCTCAAAAAATGCTTCAAGAGATAAGAATTTGCTCAACAGTTGTAACTTTAGCGCCCATGTCATCTCAACAGCATTAACTTTTGCCTGGCAGTAGTAATTTTCTGCCTAGCAGTATTAACAAAAGTCTAACAGCAATACAACAACATGCCTCTATTCATCACAAGCACACTAGAAAAGACTAGATAGACATGTGAGAATTCATGAGGATCCATATTTATGCATAACCCATGAATAAAAGTTAAAAATTGTGAACCAAGATTATTAACTTTCTCTCAAACATTTCTTCAAAGGTGAAGCATTCAACATCAGGTATTCAATATGCTTTACCTGCAGATGTTAGTTCATAGCCAAAAATACAAAATCCAAAGTATTTTCTTCTTGACAGCATTAAATATGACTGACAGTTTTAACAAACAGTCTTAAGTATAACTAACAGTTTTAATTATACTTAGCAGTACTAATTGATAAGTCTAACAGTATTAATCCTTTACAAAACTTTTACAAAAACATAAAGAGATATAGGCATTTAAGGATTAAGCATTCCAATACTTGAGACCAAGTACTGAAATCTGCCTGCATCAAAACCTTTTGTAAGAAGATCTGCAACATTATAATCAGTATGAATTTTAACCATTTGTATTAACTTTTTAGCATTGCAATCTCTTATAAAATGATGCCTAATCTCTATATGTTTTGTTTTAGAATGTTGAACAGGATTTTCAATAATGCAGATAGTATTGTTATTGTCAATATTAATGACAGTATTTATGAAATTGTACCCATAATCCAGCAATTGGTTTTGAATCCAGAGTACTTGTCTACAGCAACTAGCAGCAACCACATATTCAACTTCAGTTGTAGAAGTAGAAACCACAGTTTGCCTCTTACACTGCCAAGATATCAACCTGTTTCCCAAAAACTGACAACCTCCAGTTGTAGACTTCCTATCTTGAGTTGCTCCAGCATAATCACTATCAGTATAAGCAACCAGTTCAAATGGAGAATCCCTAAAATACCAAAGGCCTAAAGTTGGTTTGCCTTTTAAATATCTAAAAATCCTTTTGACTGCTAAGAGATGTGATGTCTTTAAAGTAACTTGAAATCTAGTACATGTACATACTGCAAACATGATATCTGGTCTAGATGTTATGAGATACATCAAAGACCCAATCATAGATCTATAGAGATGTACATCAACATCTCTATCCTTGACCAAAGGCTTTTCCAAATCAACAGGAGTTGAAGCAGACTTCACATCAGAGTAGTTGAATTCTACAAAATCTATAGCTAACTAATTTAGCAGACTGATAAATATTTCCTCTTCCATCTGTTACACTTGTAATCCTAGAAAGAAAGTAAGTTCTCCCACAGAACTCACCTAAACTTATCCTTTATTAACTTCTCAATCCAGTACATAACATCCTTGTTGGTATAGCCAAGATAATTGTCATCAACTACACTTGTACATAGCAAAATATCTCTTTTTTGATTCTTTATAAACAATGTCTGATCTATCTTGCCTCTTTTAAACTATTTCCCCAGAGATATTAGCCAATGTTTTCATACAATGTTCTTGTGATTTGATGCAACCATTAAGTGCCTTTACAACCTAAATAAACATTGTCTGGATGGTCAGTTAAACTTTTAAATCCTGGTGGTTGAAGTAACATAAACTTCTTCCTCAATGGTCCATAAATAAAGCCTCTTACATTCAACTTGATATACTAGAAAACCCCATAAAAGAAGCATAGGCCAAAAACAATCTTATTGCCTCAATTCTTTCCACATGAGCAAATACTTCTTCATAATCAATACCTTCTTCTTGTCTATGACCATGTTAAACTAACCTTGCTTTGTTCCTAATCACTATTCCCCTTTCATCTTTCTTGTTTCTGAAGAACCATTTTGTTCCAATGGCCTTCTTTCCATTAGGCAGATCCACAAGTATCCAAACCTGTTGAGGTTTGAATTGCAGAAGTTCTTCATGCATTGCTTCCACCCAGGATGAACTAGATAGAGCTTTAGCAATGCTTGTTGGTTCAATATGTGATAGAAAACAAGCATATAAACAAGTATTCAGGGTATCATGTGTTTTTTGTTCATATACATCACTGAGAAATCCTTGTTCAGAAGTAGGTTTTGTCATTCTTCTTGTCTGAATAGATGACTTCACATCACCAATTACATTATCAATTGGGTGATCTTTATGAATCTGTTATAGGGAGAGTATAGAATTTATGATGTTCCCCAAATCAACTTCTGGTTCATCTTCATCACTGAAGGACTCAATATGAGTGGCTTCAAGTGTAGAACTAACTCCCATGGTAAACATGTCTTTAGGGCTATCATGTTCATTTGAACTAGTAGTATTAACTGATGGGCCAACATCATTAAGTTTAAGACTACCAGTATTAACATGTTACCTAGCAACATTAACATCTTTAGTACTGCTATCATCTTCAAACTTATCTTGTTCAGCATTCTCATTATTTGGACCATCTTCAACCTGCTTTTGAGCATCATCAGCAGTTTTTGGTTCACCATTATCAACATCCTTGGTAGGTGAATCAAAGTATGAAGTATCTTTCCAAATTGGCATCACAATGCAATCTTGACTGATTTCTTCTGATGTACCTGCAGAGTCATTAGAAATTGTACCTGCAGTAACTGGTACATAGTTCATAGATTGGGTTAGAGAATCAATATCAAATAGCCATTTTGGACCATTCCCTTCTATCATAAGCTTATTCTCTAAAACTAATATGCAAGTTTTCTTCTACCCTCCTGGTTATAGTGTTGTATACCCTAAAAGCTTTACTACTCAAAGAATATCCAACAAAGAAACCTTCATCACTTTTGCCATCAAACTTGCCTAAACTGTCTAAAGTATTAAGAATAGTAACATGACAACCAAATGGTCTCATAAAACTTAGAGCTAGTTTAAAACCTCTAAAAAGTTCATAAGGTGTCTTGTTATAAGGCTTGACTACTAAGACCCTATTCTGTACATAGCAAGCAATAGAAACCGCTTCAGCCTAAAATATGGTAGGTAACTTAGGGTTAGCTAACATTGTTCTAGCAGCCTCAATCAGTGTCCTATTTCTCCTCTCAGCTATACCATTTTGCTGAGGAGTCATGGCTACACTATATTCTCTCTTAATACCTTTTTCTCTACAAAAATCATCCATAACTTTGTTCTTAAACTCTGTTCCATTATCACTTCTGATTTTTTTCACTTTCTTATCCACTAGGGTTTCTATTTCTTTGATAAAGTTCTTAAGGATCTCACTGGTTTCATCCTTAGTTGTTAAAAAGAAAACCCATGTAAACCTACTATAATCATCAGTGACTACTAAGCAATACTTCTTATGCATTAAGCTACTCACAAAGGTTGGACCAAACAAATCCATATGTAGCATAAACAAAGGCTTAGTAGTGGGATTTAGAACTTTAGACTTATAAGAAGCTCTGTGTTGCTTCCCTTTAAGACAAGCAACACAGGTTTGGTTGTAGGTAATCCTCTTACTAGATTATCCTTTACAAGTTTATCTATGTTTTTAAAATTAATATGACCAAGTCTTCTGTGCTAAAGGCATTGATTTATCTAATGTAGCCTTTGCAACAAGACAAGTCAAACTCTCTTTAGGAACAATGTTCTTCATATCAAAACTGTACATATTATCCTTTCTAGGAATTTTAAGAAGTATTTGATTTTCATCAGGCAACTTAAAATTTGAAGATAAGACAAGACATTCAATGTCAGTAAAAAGGACATAGTTCTTTTTGTCACACATCTGTGAGACACTAAAAAGTTTAAATTTTAACTCAATGACAAAGTATACATCTTCAAAATCAAGACTGTTAGTTTTAAGTGTTCCTTTACCAGTAATTCTTCCACCATATGCACCACCTCCAAATGCAACATAACCTTCATCAAATTCCTTGAAATCTAAGAGATAAGCTATGTTCCCAGTCATGTGCCTTGAGCATCCACTGTCAATAAATCCTTTATCATCATGTTGTGGCTTGCCCTGCACATAAAGAAATAAGGAAATTAGATTCCTTTGGGGACCCAAGCCATTACTGACTAGGATCTGCTTCGTGCATCAATGTAGTTGTATCTTTTAAAAGCAAGTGATGCACCATTAGGTTTGGTAGGTATCCAAACCCAACATGCTGATGACTTTACAACATTTACCCCTTTTACCCTAACATTATTAACTTGTCCTGTATAAGACTTAGCAGTATTAACTGCTTTGGGCCTTCCAGTATAATAGTGTCTCTTTGCTGCATGCACAGATCTTCCAGTTAATGCTATTTGCTTATTAAAGGGCCTCTTAGCAGTTGATTGTGCTTGTTTAGAAAAAGGTATCTTTGATTTAGCACTATGAACTGCTATTTTGGGGTGAGCAGTATTAACAGGCCTAACATTATTAAATGGTTTGAGGCCAGTTTTCAACAAAACTGCTCTTGGAGACATATTCTTTTGTACACTAAGGTGTGTGGTTTTGGCATCCACCCTATTGTAATTATTTCTAGATACTATGCCTCTTCTTTGATGGTTATCACAATTAATATGTAAATGATTAAAACTTCCACATATAAAGCAAGCCTTGTTATACATCACAAAATCTTTTCCTACTTGATTAGACTTCTGTCCATTCCAATTCCTCTGATTCCCCCTAGGAGATTGTGATCTATACATTTTTGCATACCTAACTGACTTTTTAACTGGTTTTTCATGATTTTTAGGTTTTGTGGACTCTACCTTTTTATTAACAGGAAAAATAGTTTCTTTATCAACATTAAGTGAATTTCAACAAAGCTACTTGTGATACTTGTTCTTCTACCAAAGACTCATCAGAATTTTCCTTAGAATTATCTGATTTTTATACAAACAACATTAAACTCTTGCACACTATTCTCAGGACCATAACCTTTGAATTCAGGCTCTTTGAATTCAGCAAGACTAGAATAAGACAGATCAAGCTTTTTAGGTCTATTATAGATTAAAGGATGTGGTAGAGGAACTGGACTATACCCCAAACCCTTTTTACTTTTGTCAGTTATCTGACTTCCTAACAACTGATCTAAGTCTTTTGAGGCCTTATCAAATTTCCCAATTTTAAAATCAATGCCATCTTTTTCTTGCTTAACTTTTTCAAACTCACTTTTAAGCACATTTATTTCATATTCTTTACAAGCTACTTCTCTTTTAAGAACAGTAACTTCTTCACTAAAAAGAACCTCCTTCTTCCTATATGTGATTAGTTGATCTTCTACTATTGCTAGACCTCTTTTATAAGTAGCTGCTGTAAATTCAGTTTGATTAAGCTTAACAATCAAATTATCACACTGTTTCTTAAGAGTTTCATAGTTTTTCAGACAAGTTTTAGAGCAAGTTTTATCAGTGTATACCTCTGAGTCTGAAAATGCCATTAGAGCCATGTTTGTCTGAACTTGTTCTTCTGCCATGTCACTCCAATCAAAACCTACACCATCTATAGCCAACATTGCCTTTGAAGATATGTCTTCATTATTTCCTTGCTTCCTGGTGTTGTCTTGAGTTCTGAACTGACCTTCCTTGCTTCTTGGTGCTTTACACTCCCTAGCAAAGTGTCCCAACTTATGACAGTTGTAACATTCTACCTTTGATTTATCATATCTAGCAGTGTCATTAGCATTTATGAAAATCTTCTTTCCTGTCCTCTGATAGTACTTCTTTGCCCTCACACTTAGCAAATAGAGCTGCCACTTCAAATCCATTGCTTCCAAATCATCTTCATGAGATTGCTCTAAGTCCCGGTGTAGGACATTAGAACCATTGGGATTTTTAACCATGAAAGCATACACAACATTATCACTGACACTGGCAGTACAAACTTGTGGACTAGCAGCATTAACATTAGAGCTAGCAGTACTAACTTGTGGACTAGCAGCATTAGCATCATTGGTACTACTAGTGCTTGGAGCTGTCATGAAAGCCGAGTTTTATGCACCACTACTTGTACCAACAGATTTCTTTACCTTTTGTTCAACAATTTTGAAGTTGTTATACAAATCATCTATACTCGTAGTTTCAACTTCAGGCTTATTCATCCAAACAACTACTTGAGTGTTCTACTCAGGTGGTAAGCTGCTCAAAATTTTTAAGTTGAAGTCTTCTTGGGCAATGACCACACCCAAAATAGCAAGCCTACTAACTATCTTCTAAAGCCTAATGAAGATAGAGTCTAGAGACTCTGCACTTGATGCACTAAAATTCTTATACTATTTCTTTAAAAGTGTCTTCTGAGTCTTCTTGGTAGCTGCATTACCTCCAAATCTTATTTCAATGGCAGGAAATATTGATTTAGCATAAGGATACTGACTGAATGTAAGTTGATGTTCATTGGGAAGAGCCATGAGTAGAAAACCCCTAGCCTTTACATCATTTTTTTTATTTTTCTTCTCTTTAGCAGTTACAGGTATAGACATCTTTGTAAATGATGTACCATTCTCCTATGTTGTTTGTGGTACTGAGACCCATGAATCACCATTATCACCTCCTAGAGTACATAGTCTTGGATCTGGAAGTACTGCTTAATCCTTATGACCTACATATCATACTCACCCAGTTTGAGTATGGGAAGCTTTGTAGTAGTACCACTGTTTGAAGATTCAAACTCCATCTCTTCTAGATCAAAGTTTCTCAAAGCAAAGCTCTGATACCACTTGTTGATCCCAATCCTAGATCGATTCCTTAGGTTGTCTAAGGTTAAATTACCTTGGATAAATCCAAAATAATTTGTTGTAGAAACTTTGTATGTATATTAAAGTGTATGCGAAATCTACATCTTAATACCTAGAAATATTATGAATAAAACAGTAATCTTGAACAAACAAAGATATAACTAAACGCTCCAATATTATTAGATCAATAATACGAGTACTCTTCACTTAGTACTAGGGTTTACAACCTTGAAGCTTTTCTAAATCGACTTGACAACTATGAAAACTTATATGCAAAACTGATATCTCAACTAATGCCCTAGAGCCTCCTTTTATAGACTAAGGAGTCCTAGTCGGCTTACAATACATTCCTAAGATATCTTAATCTTTTCTAAACATAAACGTAATCTTTTAAATAAATACATTATGTATATCTTGTACATAAATATCTCAATACTTATCTTCATAAGTATTCTTGTTCTCCAAACAATCTTTATCTCTTTAATTCGTCCTTATCCTCTTGACAGTAGAAAGTCTTTAAGCAGTTGTAATCCAACAGTTGTAATCTTTTCACCAGCAGCACTAATGAACATAAGCAGTAGTAACATTAGTACTAGCAGTACTAATATATACTAACAGTAGTAACTTGTACTAGCAGTCTTAACTTTTACTACTAGCAGCACTAACTACTTAGCTTATATTTTAGTCTTCAACACTAAGCAGTCTTAACTTCAACTAACAGCAGTAACTTTATGCTATCAGTACCAAATTATACTAACAGTAGTAACTAGCATTGGTAACATTATACTACCAGTACTAACTACTTAGCATAATTTTCATTATGTACCTGAGCAATAGTAACTTCTAAGAATCCATGAAGTCTTTTAAGTCCCAACAATCACTAGGTCAATATTTGGTGTTAAGGAAATTGACTTTGGTGAAGAAAATATACCCTATTGGACCACCATAGGGAAGCGCGAGTCTTGCACACCCAGAACTAGTAAGGATGGTAGAGATGCCCGACCCCTTTACTATGCAAAGAAAGACTTTTGGGATAATCATTAACCCAGAGAATAGGAAATAGTTAGGGACACCGAACTTAATACCTTTAAGAACATCTTAGTCTTTAGGAAGATGGTAGAATTCCTAGGAACAATACCTATCAATTTAAAGGGAAACATGTGGGAGTCGGAAGAGACATTAGACAATAAGATTGATTGGAGTAAGCCACCAAAAAGAGGAGATGGTGCGTGGCACATTAGGATTGAATTGATTGACCCCGATGGAGAAAAGTTTGATAGAGCATTCCAATCAATTCCAACAACTAGGAAACTATCTGCAAAAGAGAATCCAAGTGATATCCTCAACTTAGATTATTTTAATTATTCCTAGGAGTGTGACTCCGAGTCTAGCTAAAAGACTTATAAATAAACAAAAGTGCTTATTGGGAGGCAACCCAATCTTTTATTTCATGCAAATTAGGTGTGTCATGTATTTTATTCTTTATTATTTGTCTTTTTATGTTTGAATTATATGTAATCATGCTTTGTTTTGTCTTTAACCTCGTCTTAATTGCAATCAAATGTATTTTGCATCAAATAAGTGTAGGGGAAATATCCGGTTTCTAAGAACTATTCAAACATGTTAAATAAATAATTTAGATTAATTCGCGTCTTATGTGTCATGTTTTGAGTCATATGATTGTACTAATCATTCTTATGGTTTATGGAGTAATTTTTACAGGAAATAACTAATATGATATGCGTGCAAAATCTTTTTTGCAAGAAACGGTTTTTTTATTTAAAGAGTCTAGAGACGGCGTTAGGATTTTTCTTGACGGCGTAGCGTCTCCAGCTACAGTAAATTTCATTTTTTTTATTTTTGAAAAATTAATTTTGTATGATTTCTAAAATTTGTAATTTTCCTAACTCTTGCAGAAAACCAGGATTACATATGTACATTCATCCTATCTTTATTGCTTTTGTAGTGTCTAAAACTCATAAACAAGGGTTGTATGTTATTATCCCATTGAATTTTACGCGTGGTGTAGTTGTTTCTTGTCTTTGATTTTCAGGTTATATTTGATGAGAAGAAGCCCGAAAGCTCTTATGATTTTCAGGTGGACGATTCTTGGATGACGATTTAGCCGGTCTATCTTGTTTCTTCTCCAATATTAAGCCAAACCAGGGGAGTACTAGTTTCTTTTGCTTTTCTTACTTTCCCTTTATTCATTTTCGGGTACTTGTAGAACATTGGAGACAATGTTCAAAATAAGTGTAGGGGGAAAGAAAGCCTTAAAAACTATTCCTTTATTTCCATTTGCTTTGTTCTTAAAAAGATGAGTAATATACTGAAAGATAGCGTAAACGGTAATTTTGACCCAAATTTAATTTTTTTTATGGCACATCCCGATGAATACATAGTATTATTAGCGTCTCATGGATAGGAGTTATATGACTAGCACAAAAAACCCCTACCACTCAAAAATTCCACCCCAAAAATGTGAGGTTCGCCTTTAGATCTTTAGAAATTAATTTTAACCTTTAGCTTGCTCGAGTTAAAGATTTGAGCAATCATATGTGTCGCGTGCATGGATTTAGGCGTGCATATGTGGTTTTGTCGCTTTTTCTAGAGCATTGGTATCGGTTAGGATTATATGAGAGTGTACCGGTAGTGTATTAAATTTTGGAACTTGCTTTAGTGATACATCCCGAGACCGCGTTATTAGGATTTTCTAAATGATAAGAGGCACTAGGATAAACCCCTGTTTTAAACTTGTATTTTTTTATAGTTATGATGGTATCCTCGATCATGTAACTACCAGCACACCCTTGCTCCGCACTCACTTTTAGTGAAAGATCCCCCTAGTAAAACCATATGAGCCTATCCTTTTCATTTTCTTCTATTATGTATTACGGGACGACCGAAAGGTGATTCCTTTGGAATTCCTGAGTAGATTATTCCGGAAGTATGTAGTAGTTGAAATTTGTTACACCCCACTAAATGTTACACCTAAATCGCCTTACCCTTCCTTGTATGTGCTCATTGTTAGTACATTATTATTATCACATTTGTTAACCCTAGTTAATTATTTGCTTGAGTACATGGTTGCTAAGTCGGGTCATTATCCTTGTATACTGTTTTGGGACGATTGAGATTCATGGTAGTATTTATTTTATGGAGAAATTAGGAAGAAAAGTTAAGTCATTACACCCATGTTTGTTTAATCTTCTCCATGTTATTTTTATCCATCTCAAATTGGGTCATTAGTTAGTTTATGTTATTGAGTTTTAAAAACTCAAATGTAGGGGTGCGTCTATAAACCTCGAGTTATGTTTATTTATAATCGGCAAGGCAAAAGTGTACGGAAAAAGATAAAAAAATAAAAAGAAAAAAAAAGAAAATGTGAAGATCGTTTAGACTCAACTAGGATATGTTTTAGAAATAACATTAATAAACACAGCAGAATATAAAGACCAATAATGTTATTCAACAAGGTTTTCATTCATATGTTTCCATCAAGCCTCAATTCTAGATGATCAATTCTAGAACGGTTACAATCTAACATGGGATCAAAGATCCTTGGGGCTACACACAACTTCTAGGCGTCTACTTAGAGAACTCACGCCTAGAACTCACACACACCTTTACTAGTCGACTACATTTTTCTGTACACCCAAAACTATGTGTCTATGATCTCTTTATATAGGGAGAGATCAAGACTTACAAAGGAAGATAAACATTAGACAAGTAAATCTTTTAAACATTAAGGAATATCTTCTGTTATCTTTATCTTTTTAAGGAGATCTTCCAGAATCTACATAATTCTCCACCAGCTTGTAGAATTCTTTAATGATGTTTTTAGTCCTTTTGTTTCATTCTTTTATTTATTTTGTCTCATCAAATCTAGAATCCCAACAATCTTCCCCTATTTGATGATGACAAAACAAACAAAGTCGTGTATGAACTTCATCATAAAGCCAAAGCTTCCCCTGAAGTTGAGATGTAATCATCTCCCTGAATGAAACAAAACTTCCCCTTAAGTAGATATCCTTTGTATCATGCCACCACATATAATAAGCTGCAAATCAATAAACCTGTAATCTTCTTCCCCTTTTTGTAATTATCAAATAAGGGTCTTCTGTAGATATGCAACTTGGATCAAAACAGCTACAAACCATATACCACAACTACTAATCCAGCCTTCCAATACTCAAAATACCCGCCATGAAGCATAATACGAAAAATGACTTTGAGCAGTAGAAACATAAACTAGCAGTAGTAATAAAGATCAGCAGTAGTAATGAAACACTTCCTCTCAAGTGGTGCATGTAAATGGTTATACATTTTAACAATAAGCTTCCCCTGAAACCCATATGTTAACCATTTCTTGAATCTTCAAATTCTGTAGGCTCTATGTAATGATTACTGATGAAGAAAACTAAGTATAACGAACTTGATGCTGAAGTAGAATAACCCAAACTTGTGTCTTATATCTTGTACTATCTACGTGACTCCAGACTTATAAATAAATATATGAAATATAAGTAGATCACAACCTCTTGACAAAAATCCTCATGTTCTATGAGATACCTAACCAAAGTGATAGCAAATGTGAGCATTGAGCACCATAAGTAAAATCACACACCTTTGCTAGATTCTGACAAGTCTTCGTCACATCGTTTCTAAGCACGAACAAGTTATCTTCAAAGTGTAACACCCACATTAAGATATGATAAAATACAAACCCAAATAATTACACATCAACTTCAAATAGATGATAAATAATCCTTTTCGTAACCAATTAAACAATTAATCCAAAAATGAGCCTTTTAAACATTTAAGAACATTTAAACCAAAACTTTACCTTCCCCTTAAACCAAGCAGTAGTAACCAACAGTAGAAAACTTCTATTGGCAGTATTAAACATACGAGCAGCACAAACCTTGGTTTAAGTCCAGCAGTAGTAACTGCTAAAATTTACCCCAGCAGCAGAAACTTAATACTGGCAGCATTAAAAATATACTAGCAGTATTAATCATACTGACAACACTAAGTATAAATTGGCAGCATTAACCCTTAGTGATAGCAGTACTAACATGAACTGGCAGTATAAACGTCTCCTGGCAGCACTAACTTACACAAGCAACACTAATAATCATAAGCAACACTAACCTTCAAAGATAAGGCTAGCAGTATTAACTGTCATTAGCATTATAAACATACAACTGGTAGTACTAATGTATGAAGAACAGTACTAAGTACTCATAAGCAGTACTAAGTATAAAGCTGGTAGTACTAACTTCATAGCCAGCAGTACTAATTCTTCCCTTTGGCAGTATAAAATGCTCCTTCCTTCCATACCTTTTGAGACACTTTTTAGCGTCAGTAAAGCACCAATATTTACGATCACCAGCAGTACTGTGTCTTGTGTCAGTAGTAACCACCAACAAGCAGTACAAAACATATAAGGATACCTTTTTTTTAAGTATCTAGACGACACCTTTTTAGCGACACTTTTTTAGTTGCTAAACTGTCACTAATCCTTGTCTTTGCATCTATCATCTTGATGTCGTGTGTTATGCATCTTTACTAGGGTTCATCATCAATCAAACGATCGACTCACCAAAGCTAGTAGAAACATTAATGATCACCAATCCTGTTTTTATTAAATTAGGATTTGTGAATACCCTAATTTCAACGAATTGAACCAAACACCAAAAACAGAGAACATGACCACTCTTCCTTTATAGATTCGGCATCAATACACTTGTAGATCCTAGATCGAGAGCCACGAGGCTCTGATACCAATTGTGAATATCGTTTAGACTCAACTAGGATATGTTTTACAAATAACATTAATAAGCACAGCGGAATATAAAGAACAATAATGTTATTCAACAAGGTTTTTCATTCATACGTTTCCATCAAGCCCCAATTCTAGATGATCAATTCTAGAACGGTTACAATCTAACAAGGATCAAAGATCCTTGGGGCTACACACAACTTCTAGGCGTCTACTTAGAGAACTCACGCCTAGAACTCACACACACCTTTACTAGTCGACTACATTTTTTCTTTATATACTAGAGATATCTAGGTTTACAAGGAAACATAATAAATACAATAAGGAAACTAAATCTTTTAATTTTTATCTTTATCTTCTCTGGCATATCCTTTAGTATCTTTCTGATAATTTTCCCATCTTTTTGTAGAATATACTCCACCAGCTTGAAGAATCTATTATTGTCGATTTAGGTCCTTTTCCTTTAAGTCCTTTTATGTTTCATTCTTGTTTTGTCTTATCAACTCAAATATAATTCCCAACAATCTTCCCCTAGTTGATAATGACAAAACCAAATAAGCACGAACTTCCCCTGAAGTTAATATACGAATGAAAACTTCCCCTTAAGCTACCAAGGATCTACAAGTTGTAAATCATCAAATCTTCTTCCCCTTTTTGTCAATATCAAATAGGAGACTAAAGTATGCAACTTTGATCTCTCACATCTACAAATACACAGATCCAGAGATTAAGAGTTTTGTAAGCTTCAAGGTTGTAAACCCTAGTACTAAGATAGAGTACTCATATTATTATCATTAATAATATTGAAGCGTTTTGTTACATCTTGTGTTCATTCATTCATACTTACTGTTTCATTGTAAGCTCAGATTGTTTAGATCTTATATCTAAACAATTGTGAAAACCTAAAGATCGTTGTAAGCTCAGATTGTTTAGATCTTATATCTAGGATTATAAACTTCATAATGATAACATTATGAACTGCATAATATACAATAAGAACAGAATGATGTTTTAAAAGGGATTTTATCTATACGTTTCCATATGCCCAAAATTCTAGATGATCAATTCTAGAACGGTTACAATCTAACAGGGATCAAAGATCCTTGGGGCTACACACAACTTCTAGGCGTCTACTTAGAGAACTCACGCCTAGAACTCACACACACCTTTACTAGTCGACTACATTTTTCTGTGCACCCAAAACTATGTGTCTATGATTTCTTTATATAGGGAGAGATCAAGACTTACAAAGGAAGATAAACATTAGACAAGTAAATATTTTAAACATTAAGGAATATCTTCTGTTATCTTTATCTTCTTAAGGAGATCTTCCATAATCTACATAATTCACTACCAACTTGTAGAATTCTTTAATGACATTTTTAGTCCTTTTGTTTTGTTCTTTTATTTACTTTGTCTCGTCAAATCAAGAATCCCAACAGAAAATAATGAAAAAAAATAGAAATAGGTGAACAAAATATTTACGGGCTGCCATTTTGCTTATGTTTATGTTAAGATAGTGTCAAGAAAAGCAAAAGAAAGAGTTTGATGTAGAGTTTGTATATCTTTGTCCAAGTGTGGTCGAGTCTTGGCTTAGCAATGCCTTATACATGTGCTTTTGTGAATGATTGACCTGTCACTACTAAAATTCCCTAAATATCCCCCAACCGTGTTTTCCTTTACCCTACACCTATACATTACAACCCTTTAAGACCTCTTTGATAGTAATACATAGGTGCTTGCACCAAAGCGGTGGAGGTTTGGTTCTTTATCAAGTCTATAGTAATTTATATGCTATGGCAAGGTAATGAGTGTTTATTTTCTGTTTCCCATATTGTTATAATTTATTATACACCTAAGAGAAAGAGAGAATCCAAACACTTATGTGAGGTGCTAGTATGTAATTTATGCGCTTTCAATTACGTGGTCTAATTGGTTGTGTCATAAATATCTTTAAAGAGTAAGTTAAATGCCCTTGAAATTGCTATTGACTAGGTAGAAAAGCTTATTTGCTTGAGGACAAGCAAATCCTAAGTGTAGGTGTATTTGATGAGGTGTCATTTTATACACTTTTTCAAGGTTATTTAACCTCCTTAAATCATGTAAATATCTCCAAAATACGTGCTTAATCTTTTCTTTTTGTGTTTATAGCACTTGGATGGCATTTGGAGGAAATACACGTGACTTGGACTCAATTTGGGAAGAAACAGGACAAGATTACAACTTTACACAAAAAGGCTCAAAAAATTGCATACAATGTGTGGAGACGGCGTCGCAGTTCCTTACGACGACGTCAGGATGCTCAAGAGACTGCGTCAGAAGAAATTCGTGACGACGTCTGGATTAACAGACTTAAACAAGCCCTAGAATATTCGGCGGGGAGACGGCGTCGCAATTTACAAACGACGCCGTCACGATTGATTACTTGGGTGTTGCCTTAATGGAATATTACAGACGGCAGGTTCGTGTAATTCTTTCATGAATTAGGAAATACTTACACACTACATCATAAGGGTGATGGGCAATAGGATTAGGAGGATCAACTAAGGAGTAGTGCATGATTAAATGAACACGTTTGTTTACCTATACGAGTTTCCACATAGTTAGTTTAGATTTAATTTAGTTTATTAGTTTAATTATTTTAAAACCAACCAACCTTCAAACCCGAGAGTTTACTTTCTTTTATAAAATATAATAAAATACAAAAACAATCTTCTCTCAACCCTTAGACCTTAGTTACATTTAGTTCGAGCCTTCACAAACTATTCCCTTAGAGAACGATAACAACCCTCAAGGCTTGCTTATACTACACTGCAACGATTAGGTACTCTGCCTAGGGAGTTGTAAAACTTTTTCGAATACTACAACCGCATCAGCATTCCATTGTCTTGGGGCTTGTTTTAAGCCTTACAAAATGCTTATTCAACTTACAAGCTTTTTTCCACTACTATTTTCAAAACCAAGAGGTAAAGACATAAACACATCTTCATACGAATCACCATATAAGAAAGAATTATTCACATCAAGTTGATATGATAACTAGTTAAAATACACAGCAAGACTGATTAAAGATATAAGAGTAACAATTTTAACAACATGACTAAAAGTTTTATCATAATTTTATGCCCTCTCTTTGGCTATAACCTTTAGCCGCTAATCTTGTTTTATACCTATCAGTCTCACCAATAGATTTATATTTTATCTTATATATCCATTTGCACCCAATGGGTTTTCTACCAACTAAAAGATCAATGATAGTCTAGGTGTTATTCCTATTTTAGGCCCCAATTTCATTATTTATTGCTTCTACCTAGTTATTATACTTAACAACATCATTAAAAATTTCTAGTTCAACAGACTTATTTAATGTAGCAGCAAAACAATAATTCACAACACTAAGCTTAAGGTAATCGACATGTTCTTCTAACCCATATCTTTACCATTGTTGATGATTTCTCTAGGGATGTTTGGTTTCATTTCATGAAAACCAAATATGAATTTTTAGAGGTGTTTGTCATTTTTATTAAAATGATTCAGAATTAGTTTGATACTAAAATTAAAACTATAAGGTCTGATAATGGAACTAAATTTGTTAATAAAAAAATGAATAAGTTATTTTATGATTTGGGAATCATTCAACAAACTTCTTCACACACATTCCTTAGAAAAATGGTATCGTTGAATGGAAACATAACACCTACTCAATGTAACTAGGAGTCTCATGTTTTAGGGGGGATTTCTTTTAGATTTTGGTATGATTGTGTGCTAACTATTGTCAATCTTATTAATAGTCTACCTTAATCTGTCTTAAATGGTATGTCTCCTTATAAATTGGTACATAATAAAAACCAAATATCTCCTTCTTGAGAAGTTTTGAAATTCTATGTTTTTCTACTATCTTGAATAATAATGATAAACTCACATCTAGATCTAAAAAATGTGAATTGATTGGTTATTCTTTTGTTAAAAAGCTTATAAACTCTTTAGCCTTGATAACAGAATTGTTTTATATACTAGAGATGTGAGATTTTAGAACAACTAAAACTTAGTCAACAGGATAACCAAGTATGTTGTGTTGGTATTGCGTGTACACGACGAAACCTACAAACTTATATTGGTCATTGTTTATGAGACCCAAGGGTCACACACATATAGCACGAGAATTTGAAATAATATTTATGTATTGTACATATATATTTGAGTTGGTAATAAGAGACGATAAATGGATCATTTACATAATAGGCTTAATTAGCAATTGAGCTTAATTAATTTTATGGATAAATTGACATTTAATTAAGTTGGATTCAACAAGGAAACTTGATGAGCTTATAGTGGGTCCACGTACGGCCGATCTCCTCTAGGAGTGTTTGGTTGGGCTTGAACTATTTAAGAGAAATATAATTACCTTGTTAAACAATATAATTGTCATTTAAATAAAGTAATTATATTCTTTAGATATATAGTTTATCTCATTATTTAAACTAATCTATATGGTAACCTTTAGTGAATCACTCAACTGCTCGGTCGTGGCGAATATTCTATCATAAGCTTGATAAGGATATACATCTCCACTACTAGAGTATAGACACAACTAATCAAAAAGGCAAATGTGTTTAATACATAAGACATACGAGGTTAAAATGGTAGGAATAAAACACTGGATAAACATTTATAGGTGTAAACAATAACAAAACAAATAGTTCTGTAAGTCCTCACTCTCCCCGTCGCTAGTGACTTTCAATCCTATTAAGCAAAATCCGTGAGTCAACCTAGAGTCTTCAAATGATAAACACAACGAGTTAATGTGTATAAATGGTAATGTAAGGCCTCATAATCCTCATAAAACTGTAACACTTAGGCATGAATAAGGCATTAGCTTAGCCTTCAATAAATCATATTGGATAAATGCTAATGTGTTATACTAATGAACAATCGCCTCCAAACTTGAATCAATAATCGTATTATGGCAAATAACAAATATTAACACTAAACTATAAAGTTGGTTTATATCATGTACCAACTATCTTATATACAACATATACTCGTTGGTTTATAACTAACACCAACTATAAACTATACAACAACATGGCTTATACTTGCGCCATTAATTTCAAACAATCATCTCCTTTTTTCTCTCTTACTTTTTTTTAAATACGAAAATTACAATAACATAATGGAAATACAGTATATATGGATGTATTCCCCCACTTGAGATCTGCATATGTCAAAATTTAACATTCTTCAATAACCCTCTTTCATGACATACAAATTCTACCAGTAGAAC
The DNA here is from genome assembly GCA_026074375.1 of Tanacetum coccineum. Taxonomy (NCBI): domain Eukaryota; kingdom Viridiplantae; phylum Streptophyta; class Magnoliopsida; order Asterales; family Asteraceae; genus Tanacetum; species Tanacetum coccineum. The sequence continues at coordinate 27,032 of BQNB010012047.1, forward strand.
CAAAAACAACAAGCAATTCCCTGAATATGGACCTAAAAGAACCACATGGTAGTCTAGGTGTAAGGTGTAACGAAACAAGTAACATTTAGTGGGGTAAACAAAATGAAAGGAAAGGCAATAGGTTTTCTTATGTATCTTACTCTAATAATGAGAGTAACAAAGGGTTTAAATGGGTGGTTAACTAATCAGTATAGTTAGTTCAAATAAACAATATGTATACGACATGAGCTATGTGGGTGAATCCTAAAACTTGCCTTACAAATTAGAAGACATCGATTATAACTCATTATTGTGGTCTCAAATAAATATACTGAGCTAAGTTCTAAAGTCTGCTACAAGTCCCTGGCGCACTCACATTGTAAAGGAGAAAACGGAAAGGAAAATCCCCATAATTGGCAATAAGGGTAAAATGTGTAGGTTATGAGACTAATGATCTACGAAAAACATGTCAATTTTTTAAAAACTTTATGCATTTTTCATGAAAAACTAAGGACAAGTAAAATTCGAATTATATTCCCCATCCTACACTTAAGATGTACAATGCCCTTATTGTATAAATATTAAACACAAATATAAGGAAATTAGAATTAGAAACAGAATACTCCCCTAGGTTTTGCTCGATATGATCCTTAATAATATGAGCACCATCACTTCAAGGGTCCATAAACACCATCTAAAATGCAAGACCTATACATATCATGATATTACAAAATAAACGCTAAACATTCTTCATAGGTTAGAAATATATCTAGGTCAGATGGTAGATACGTCATATCTATGGAAATTAGATATGTAGTATCCAACACTAGAATATAAATTCTATAAAAATAAACTAAAAATCAAAAAGGGTACGACCTGGTTGGGATACGTCCCCAAAACAACGGATACATTGTATCCGAAGCCAGGAAAGTATAGTTCAAAAACCAAAGTACTAAAAGGAAAAATTAACCTAGATCTGGGTACGTCGTATCCTAAAAACCAGGATGAAGATCTGGGCGACAAAACAATGTCTAAAAAGTCTAGAAAAACTGAAATAACACTCTGGGTTGTCACTCGGACAACAATTTTTTTATTTATACGTCGTTGAGTTCGACTCTCTTCCCGGCTACGTCATCTTGTGAATGCTCACATAACCAACCGTGAGCCTTTGAATTATTCCTTCATCTCGTATATATTTTGGCCCCAAGCAAAAGTAATTCTTGTAGAGTCCTTTTATCTTCTCATATAGATGCTTGAATCCATTCCCCCTATCTGTTTCATTCAACCACAAAATTTGTGGGATCTTGTTGCATGCCTCATGTGATAAATGTCTAAGCTTATACACCATGCGGGGGATCTCGTATGTGACTTCATCTCTACCATCCGAAAATGAAATTAAACCTACGAACTCCCTATCTTCCAATTTCGTTAGTTCTTTAAACTTTCTCCTAAAAATTAGTTGTGTCATTCACTCATCAATACAGTCCCCTGAATCTTCTAAGACTGCCAAATCAGTTTTGTTGGAGAAAGTTCCCACAAAAACATTCACGTCCTTGATAACTCCTACAAGGTTATTGGCCATGTATTTTAATCCCTCAACCACGATGATGTTGAATAAGGTTCATGAAATAATACTAATAGGTAGGATAAGGTCAAAATAAGCAATAAAGTGTTTAAATCCTATCATGCAGGGGAATTGCAAATTAAAAGGATCACTCCTTTGAATCTTCCTACCTAGATCACAATATCGATGGAATTTTTCTAGGAATCCTAAACTCTCGTTTTCCACTTCCAAAGTTGAAGAAGCTTCAGAATTTATACCCTGATAGTCCTCTTTTCCTTATATCATTTCTTGTCATTCGTTAAAAATCTCCTTTAATCATCATTATAATTTGTAAAATCAACAAAAGGTGATACAAGGGGTATATCTAAATCATTTTGTTCAAGGAAATTGCCTATTTCATGATCGTTCAAAACATTTGGCAAATTTGCTTCATTATCATCTTGTAAATTAAGCTCCTATGGTGCCTCAAAATTTTGAATGGCATAAACTGAGGGAGTAGTACTGCTAACATTCTCTCATTTTTATACACTATCTTGTCTCCCCTAAATTTTAAAGAAAAGTTTCTTTCAGAAACATTAAATTTAGCAATTGTCGTGGCTAAAAATGGTCTTCATGAAATGATAGGAATTTTAGTGTCCTCAGGCATGTTTAAAATGATAAAGTCGATGAGGAAAACAAATTTGTCTATTTTTACTAACACATTTTCCACCATTCCCATGGGATGTTTCACAGTCTTATTAGCTAGTTCAATTTTTAAATTAGCAGGGGCAAGTTCACTTAATCCTAAATTGGTGAAAGTCGAATGAGACATTACACTAACACTTGCTCCTAAATCAGCTAAAGCTTTGTTGAAAAAAATATGACTAATTAAACAAGGTAAAGTAAAACTCCTTAGGTCTTCCTTCTTTAACTATAACATTTTTCTTAGCACAGTGTACCCATCTTAACCTAACAGACTAACACTAACGGGGAATGTACCTGATCATTTATGGTTAGGCAATGGTAAGTACGGGTCATTCGCGAGGAGTGGGTGAACTAAAGCTAAACCTAGTGAATTCTATAATTTTTCAAGGGGGTTTTAATATGAGAGATTACGATGGATTAATTAAAAAACTACTAATTAGCTAACTAGAAAATGAGTAAATAATTGCAGGATGATCAAATAACGAAGAACAGGTTAGCTATGGTCATCCTACTATGCATATTGATCCGTCTACTACTACAATGATTTAATGAACCGCTTTGGTGAAATATAGATGCATGCTTGGATAGATGGTCACAGTAACCTAGTCCTATGCATATAAAACCTTAACCCGATGGTCACAGCGTTAATAAGTCTCAAACATACATTAAGCACTTCAACTAGCCTATACAATTTATTTACGGGAACCCGATGGTTACAATGAACCAAAGTCTCTTGCAATGGTCATCTATGGGAGAGAACTATGTCAATTCAAGTGTTTTCGTCAAAATCTGTCTATAATAGGGCTTGGTCTACCTCTAGTCTTAACGAGTGCGCATATGACCCGCGCGTTGCGGCGGGGGTTAACTTATGATTGAAAATCATTTCATACACATTGAATAGGAACAGTGCAAGTTGTAAATAAAAAGACATACAGATGAGACTATTAGAACTAATTTGGAAAATGTGAAACTAATAATAATAATTTAAATACATCCATATATTTGTAAGATAAAAGATTCGGTGGTCGTTCTTCGCAGCCGAGTTCCATCATGGTAGCATCATCTAGTCAAGAGCATCCCGTACCTGCCATTTTATTTACTATTTAGTTAACGAATATAAATGAGGAAAGTGAAGATCAGACTATGTAAAAATAATAGGAGAGCGATTTACCATGGTGTCTCGAGTAAGGATGACATGATATTCAAATATACGTTATGGATTTTGCGACTGTCACGTATGCCAAAATCTAGACTATTTTCTACATATTGAGCACACGTAAAAGTAACAAAACCCCTAACACTCTCTAAAAAACTTCCCTAGCGCCCAGCCAAAAGTCAACAGCAAATCTAATGTAATTTCACTTACCAAACAGATGTCGTTGACTTTTGATATGGACGTTAGGGATGTTCTGTAGAATTGAATATTTTGAATAAAAATTGTCGATAGGATATGCCGTTTCACAAAAGTAACATGACATGTATAGAAAGCAATGTTATATCTAAATGTACGCTAAGGATTTTGCGATTGTCATGTATGTTAAAATATAGAACACTTTCTACATCTGAGCATGCGTGAAAGTACCAAAACCTCAAGTACACCCTCGAAATCATTCGTAGCTCCGAATAAGAAGCTGACAATGTAACGATTGTAATTTCGCTTGCATAACGGATGTTGTTATATTCTGACCCATACACTAGGAATGCTTGATAAAGTTGAGTATTTACGCTGATAACCTAGATCTACAACTATAATTTCAAATGCTACAAAATTGGCTTCATCAGGTTGTGAAACTAATTGGCTCAGGTAGGAGCTTCAAGTGTAGATCTATCACGGCTGCAAACTAAACAGGTAGCCAAGCCAAGTCATAGATCGCTCATATTTATCATCGTCATTTGATATTAACATGTATTTAGTGTTAGACATCTTCGACGACCATTCCTACATGTATGTAGGCAGATATGTTACCTGGTGCATCACATAGGTAGCCAGCGAAGAAACGAAATAACTTTAAGGAAAAAGGAGAAAAAGAAAAACCCAATAGGCCCACTCCAAATGACCTAAGTAAGTATCCCAACATAAAAATGGACCATCCTATCCTATTTTGTCGTTTTTCATTTTTATATTGGCTCCATCATGTTATGAAACCTTTTGGCTCAAATAGGAGCTTCATATGTCTATCACGGCTGCATACCAATTATCATCGCCCTTTGACATTAACAGCTAATTAAAAAATATTAAAGCAAGCGTACAGTAAAAGTGACTGAGTTGTGTTTTCAACAAATGGTCAGCAACCTAATATAAAGGTCCACCGGCCCAGGTTGTTTTGTCGCTTTCCATTTCCACATTGATTCTATCAGGTTGTGAAACCATTTGGCTCAGATAGGAGTTTCGGGTGAAGGTCTATTACGGATGCATACCAAACAGGTAGCCTAGCCAAGTAATAGACCACTCCTACTCATCATCGCCCTCTGACAGTAATAGTGAGCCTTTTGGGTTATTCTTTTTTTCTTTTTTCTTCTTAAAGTCGTTTCGTTTGTTTTTTTATAAACCAATCACTCTAAGTTACTCAAGTACCATCATAGCGCATGGTACACCGATGATTCTATACTTATTCAGTAACCTTCAAAGATCATGAACAAATCAAATGTCATCGAATCTCACGTACAGAGCCCAATAATAGAATAATTAGAAAGCATAGTGTAACATTCGACTACATGATAAGGGTTTTATTACTCTTATGTATGCTGAATTAGAAGCAATCTTCTATATGCCAACACGCACGAGAGTGCAAAACCCTTACCGCATTCTGATGAATATTCCTACATCCACATTTATAATCACTATCACCAACATTTTTTACCCTAAAGAGATGGTCAGTCACTTTTAGGAATGATATTGTAACAGATGGTTAGCAGCCTAACATTTATAAACTCCATCTGGTGATGAAACCTTTTGGCTCAGATAGGAGCTTCACAGGTCTATCACGACTGCATACCAAACATGCAACCTAGCTAATTAATAGACCGCTCATAATCATCATCTCCATTTGACAGTAATAACCAATTTAAAAATGTTAAAGCAAGCGTATAGTAAAAGTGACTGGCCTGTGTTGTCAACAGATGGTCAGCATTGATAACGCTTAAATTATCCATGTTTTTATATGCGTTATCAATGATTATATATATATATATATAAATTGGTTAATTATAAGAACTTTTGGTATAGAATCGAGTATATTTGCTATTGTAGGTTCTAAGCATGTGTCGTGGAAGAAAACAGAAGAAAACACAAAGATTTGAAGCTTAAACGAAGAAATAACTGAAGATAAAGATCTCTCGACACCTGTCTACTGTTTTGGCCATAACTTGAGCATACGAACTCCGTTTGACGCGATTTGGGCGGCCACGCGTCCGGGAAAGAATCCTCCACATTTGGTTTTTGAGAACTGAAAAAGCATCAAAACCGCCGCACAAATAAAATTGTGCGGCACACTTTTCACAAAATCCTAAGTACGGCGCACAAATAAAAATGTACGTCGCACTTTCAGTCTGCAACATTAAAAACGTGAATTTAGCCTCAAAAACATCCACATACAACCTTTGCTTGGTCTCCAAGCAAAATCTACCCTATAAATATCTCCCAAAATGTAACACCCCCATTTTGATAATATAGCAGCGGAAGCTAATCTGGGGTATTACTTTATAGTACAACAGTCACAATCATAGAAAACGACTTAAAAGAGACGTTTTTAAAAGATACGTTATCATTCATTAAAATCAGAGTTTTACAAAGTCAGGTCCCAAAATCTAGAAACATAAAATGTAAATGATAACAAGTTTTAGCCATCTTCAAGTCCATGCCACTCTATGCCATAAGTTGCTCAATTACCTGGGATAAACATGCTAAAAAGGATCAACACAATGGTTGAGTGAAATTCATAGGTTTATGGTAAATAGTTTGAATACAAATTATAGTGTAATAAATGCATGAGCATAATTATTATGGAAAATAGTATTATTATGGAAAACAGCATTATCATGGAGAACAGTTGAATGCAAGTTTAATGGTAAGTGGGTTACGTTGTTATACACCCGTTATTAGTAATAATTGCAACGAATACAATTATCATGGAAAAATGGTAACATTATTATTGCACCTAAGCTCATGACACAAATACGTTAACAGGGAAAGTTACCGTAGTGACATTAGTTGAGGAATAAATCTCCCCATGGAAAAGGTAACTTGCCAAGGTTACCCATTAGGTCAAATATAGTGCGTTTGCCTACCCTATGAATGGGTATACAAACATGAGTCGTCTCCCCCAATAGATCTATTCACAATATTCGCGCTCACTCGTAAGCAATTAATGGTTCATGATATGGAAATAATGGCACTGGAAGCTACTTAGGCAATAATATATCTGGATAGCATACAGAAAACACTTGCATTCATGGTTTATACGGGTTTATAAAGTATTCAAAAGATTAAAATGTGAGGTTATGAACTTATTAAGTCTTTGAAAAGTAATCACATTGTTATAAGATAAACGAGTATGTAAAAGAGTTTGTAACAAGCATGTATCCCCCTCGCGGGTTTATAAAACATGTAAATAAGTAAAGGCGAGGTTATGAACTTCACAATATCAGTTTTAAGTACTTGTGTATATTAAAAACAATTGAGCATGTATCCCCCTCGCAGGTTTATAAAGTATTCAAAAGATTTAAAATGTGAGGCTATGAACTTACCTTAACATAATAGGAAATCTGATTGATGGCAAAAGTATATCAAGTAAAAGACAACCGTATGGTGGTACAATGTTATCTACTCAGGCGGGAAAGTTCAGAATATTGATTGAAAGAAAGCAGCTTCGTTATGTAACCTGGGATAATATGTCGAGTCTTAGTTTGATTGAATATGTTTTACATTATAAAGTATAATGTATATCTTTGATTGGATTATTATGGAGTATTGTATCACCGTTCGGGCCATCATAATTCAGAAGTCATTCAGTAAACGTTTGAGGAGCTAGGGCACTTTAAATCATAAACCCAACAGCTCAGTCAGAACGTAATACCAAGATGAAACCCCTTAACATGAAGCTCCCTAGTATTGTGGTACGATATAGATTTGGGATAGGATTTTTTAAAAGCACATCGATGATGAATTATATAATAGTTATAACATAATCGATTTTAAGTGTTTTGCTCAATAACTGGAAATGATAAGCACATCAAGCGTTAATTAAAGTTATGTCTTATAAGTTTTTGAACACATTTCTACATTTTTTCAAAATGTTACATTTTATACCCTTAAGAATGAAAAATGGCAAAATATACCCTTGGAGTTTTCACTTTTACAAGTTTGGTCCTTCTAGTTTAAAAGATGTACAAAGTAAACCTTGCACTTTGGAAAGTGACATAATAGACCCCTATAGTTATAACTTTGATAAAATTACATTTTAAGTCCCTTTAGTTATAAGTTTCAAAATGTTACGATATATACCCCTTGCATGGATAATATTTACAAAACAAGTCCGAATGGCCATGCAAGCTTATTTTAACATTCCAAAAGATATTTGAAAGTTATAGCTTATTAGAATAAGCTAAAATATTAAGGTTTAACGTAACGAAAGTTTAAAATAACGATTCGTTAAGCTAAAAATCAAAACGGGTCAAATTAGGGTTTTAAAACGAAAACGCGTAGGTTTTTGATTCAAATTCCTTCAAGACTTGATAAAGTGGTTATAATAACATTAGTTTAACTTAATAGAATATATTATAACAACATTTAACCATTATAACGATTTGATTTAAGAAAAACACAAAATTAGGGTTTCAGGTGTAGGGTTTAGATCAAAAAGAGAAAACGCATGGTTTTTGAGTTTTAAAACTTTAACAATAGTATATTTAGGATCATATTAACATTATATGAGTGTAGGAGCAGGTATGAAGATCATAGAACCTGGGTTTGAGCTTTGAAGATCAACAATGGAGGAAAACGGGTCGAAATAGGTAGAAATGCTTCATACGCCTAGGTTTTTCTTCTTCGGGGATTCAAGGCTTCAATCCTTCTTTTGATTATTATTCTTGGGACTTATTAGGAGCTTCTTGAGTAGAGATTTGCTGCTATCGTGGGTTATAGAAAGAAGATGTGGGGGATGAGTTAGAATGAATGCATGCGAGCCCTATTTATACTCGAATAAGGCTTGGAGGCTAAGGGAAGGAGTGCAAGGTGTCATGATCTTGTAGATGCTATGTTGGGAGGTCTAAGGATGACATGGGAGGTCTATGGTGGTAGCTAGAGTGATGTGGAGGTTGTTTGTGGTGGTGGGAGGCCGCAGCATATTTCGGGACAAATGGAGGAGATGTGGCCTCTTTTCTAGCCAAGAAATGGATTAAGTAGCATGGTAAGCTGCTTACAAGAGAAGTAGCATGATCACCAAGGTGCTTGTTTGCAAGATTAACTTTTAAAATGGGTCAAATTGTAAGAAAAGTGTTCGCGGGTTCCCTTAGGGCTCGAATAGGGGTTTTGGCTTAGATTTTTGAGTACATTGATGATATAATGATAGATTATTGATCACGAGACTTGTATTAAAGATTATTAACAAGATTTGATAGGTGGTTCGGGTTTAAAATGGGTGAAAATGAGTAAACAGGTCAAAAGTTCACATTAGGGTTCGATTAGGGTTTCTTAGATTTAATTCTTGTACATTGTTGTTAATATAATGAAATGATGATTGAATGTGATTTATAATGTTGTAGTTTATGTTATTACAACTTATTTGGGTAGTGGTTGAGGTTTAAAATGGATAAAAATCAAGAAACGGGTCACGATTTACTATTTAGCTCGGGTTAGGATTTCTAACTTGGATTTCTTGTAATTTCATGAATTGAGAATGAATATAGAATGTAAATGAAGTGCGTGACTTGCTTGTAACTTATACTTGATAGATTGTACAAGATTACTTAGAAAAACGGAGGTAAAATGGCTATTTTGGATATCATGCATTATTGACTTGTACATTATGCATTAAAAGACTTATACCTTATTTTAAAAGGAAAGTATATTCAAATGAGATGTTATTTTACTTGTATATATGCTTTAGTAGCTTGTACATTCACTTTAGATGTTAACTTCTCATGGAATTAGGGTTTAGAGGTATACGATAACGGTTTAAGCTTATTTGGTATTATCGTCGAGAAAACTACGTTAAATAGATAACGTACATGTTATAGAGGATAATAGATTATTGACTTGACATATTATGATGTTTACATGATGTAAACATAGATAGAAATAGGCATAGGTCATTTGCGAGAGCTCGTTTACTTTAGAAATGTAAATTATGTTACGTAATGAAATGAAATGAAACGAAATTTTATTCTCGTGAAAAAGTAGTACTTAATATAATAAGTAGATATTACATTGATGAAATACTGTAAAATTACGGGTTGTTATAGTCTCCACCCCTTAAAGAAATCTCGTCCCGAGATTTAGATGAATGTTAAAGTGAGATTAGGTAATAGATAGGAATACTTAGCACGAACTTGATTTTCATGTTAGGCTAATCAAGGTTACAAGTTCACGTGTGTGATGCATTTATAATTATGTTGCGCACCATAATTATAATTGCCTCCTTTCACACGTCTACTTACTTCCAAGATTACACCTCTCTAATAACTTGGTAGAAAAATAATATAAGTTATAATAGTTACGTAGTATTTGGTAAGCAAATTTCTTACATACACTGCTTGGGGAAATGGAGTGGCACGGAGGATATTGATGGCAAAAGAAAAGTAGTTATAGTTAAGGTTTTACCCTTGTTCTCTATAACCGTGAGCTCTGATACCACTCTGTAACACCCCCATTTTGGACATATAGCAGCGGAAGCTAATCTGGGGTATTACTTCATGATAGGCCGAAAGGATTCTATATTATCATTAGTAGATATGTTTGTTATGGTAATTACCCGTTATTCATGACTTGCATGATTTGTTTATATAAAGTTTGCAAATATATCTTTTATGCTCGGTATCTTGCTTGCTTTATACACACGTTTTGGCTTTATGATCCGTGACAATCATTTAGTCTTGTTACTTGATAAACAATCTGTGAATTGCTACAAATCCCATGGAACGACCTGGACTTACCTAATACTATATTACACTCGAATATGGTATACTTGCCCGAATGTTGTGTTTTTAGTCAAAATCGGTATTTCTAGTTATTATAAATTTAAAACTTGTAAAAATACACATCAAATTTTTGGCGCCGTTGCCGAGGATTTGTTTAGTTGTTTACAGATTGTTTGCTAGTCTTGTGCATCTTACGTGTGTTTAAATCTCCTAAAATCTGTTAAAATATGTCTGCTGTTGCAGAAAGTACGGCGCACAATTAACCTTGTGTGCCGCACTTCCCCTGTTCCCGTTTCTTATTTTGCAGGTTTATACCCGAAGTGCGCCGGTTTCACACCACAATCTCCGTGCTTATTTTACAAATCAACATTTATAAACTCGCCGTACCATTTTCTGGCAAACAGAACCCAAAAAGTCATTTTTCCTCAGGAAGTGCGCCGCACATACAATTTGTGCGCCGGTTTTCCTGAAAACCCAGAAAGTACGCCGCACTTACACCTTGGTAACGCCGACCACTTTCTGCACAATTTTCACAATCATAATCTGATTTAAAAACAAAAACCAAAGAAACACCCCTCCAATTTGCTTAGTCTCAGGTATGTGATCATTTGAAATTCCATTTTATCTGATTATACGCCTTGTAATTTTGTTAATATTTAGTTTGTCAGTCGAAAAAAAAGAAACCAAAAAGATTTTTTTTCTAAATTGTTTTTGCTTATTTTGTTTTCTGACATGTTCCTGTTTATATAATAAAACATGTGTTTTGTTGGTTTATTAGTTTGTTTATATTTTCTTGCATTGAATATGTGAAAAATAAAATAAAAAGTAAAATTTTGAAAAATATTGCAGTAAGTACGCCGCACAATTAACTTTGTGCGCCGCACTTTTCACCTGCATACAAAAAATTTTGTATAAAAATAAATCAGTTGCACTTTCTTTTTATGTTATGTGAATACTTGTAATATGTTTGTATTCATCTATGCATCATAGGTTGCTTGTTTGTGTTTGTGTGTTGAGTGTTTGAATTTGAATTATGTAAAAATGTTAAACATTATAAAATCTAAAAAAAGATTTTCTTATTTCTTTTTGTTAATATTGTGTGTTTGTGTGTTTGCTTTTGTTTGTTTATGCGATTATATATGTGTTCTTAACTAATAAATTGTGATACAAAAAATATATATATATAATAACAAAAATATGTTTTCTGTCATAATAAAACCGCCGCACATATGTTTGTGTGCGGCGCACCTTTCAAGTTTTTTTTACCGCGCTAGTATTTTGAATTTTTGAAAAAAACAATAAAAAAGGTTAAATGCGATGTACGCCGCACTTTCTTTTAAGTGCGACGCACTTCTGGTCTAAAATATATATATAAAGACATAAATAGATATATTAATAAAAAGAAAAAAAACAATAAAAAATTTACGTTATATAATTATTGTATGTTAGATTTTTGTCTAAAAAAATTAAAAAAAACAATATATATATATATATATATATATATATATATATATATATATATATATATATATATTCGTTTTAATATTTTCTTTGTAGTTATAAGGTTTCATACCTTAAATAACTATTATGTGTTTAATGTATATTTGTCTTTAAAACTAAAACTCATATATTAAAAAAAATTAAAAATCAGATTTTATGCGTGCTTGTTTTTAATCAAATGTGTATAAATAAAAAAAATTTGAAAAAAAATATAAAAAATATATAAAAAAATGTTTTGAACTTTGTGGGTGTGTTCGCTGAAAACCCTCACGAGACTATAACTCGTCCACTCGGGCCACCGAAGGGTTTAAAGGCTTTTTGCATACGCTAAATGCAACCGTGGTGCCTACGAAAGTGCACTTTTGTATTTTACGGTTTTTGTAGTTTAGCTTATTTTGCAGATTAAATAAATAAGTGGAGCTTGGAATGGTGGTACTGTTATCACTCGGGGGAGTGATATATTTGAACTATAATATTACATGTGGTAGAATACACATGATGGCGTTATGTTTCGCGCCGTATCTTTCAGAATTCAGCCAAGGCACTTATGAACCCCGGGAAATCTCGTTTCTTTTGTATTTATTTTTCCCGTTTATTCCACTTTTAAGTTATTTTCTAAATACGCATAATGGTCAACTTAAGTGTGGGGGGGAAATGAATTGAAAAATCAGACTCATTATTAATTTGTAACTTTTGTTCGCCCTCGGTAATCTAAAAACCTATTCTTGTTTTTAATTTTTTTTGCCACTTAGGTTAATATATTAGAATAAAAACGTAGTAAATAAATAAAGTTTTGAAATCAGAGACGTGTCCCGATTGATAAAGCAGATCCGACTTGGGATTGATAACATTACTTGCGCATTTATAACCATTCCAGTAAACATGTGAGGATTTTGAGAGTGTATAGAGCATACATATTTTATGCTTGATTCCTTTGATTATGAGTGTGCCGGTGATTTATTGATTCTAGAACTTGTGCTTGAAATCTTTACGAGACCGCAGTGAGATCACGTTCGCGTGATATAAGTATTTTTATGTGATAAAGAGGCAACTTAGGATTTAACGTAAATAGCCATTCTATTTAATTATTTATTCTTTTTAGCTGGTTACACTGATTAGCTAACCTCCCAAATAAAACCTTATTACAGCTTGAAGATCATTGGGTATTGTCAAACATCTCTGTTTTCACATATTAAAAATCGAAAAATATTTTTCATAATTCTATGTTTGTTTTGTAAAGCTTATTATTTTCCTTATATTGCTTAAGGGCAAGCAAACCTTTAAGTGTAGGGGGTGCTTGCGCCTTTTGCACTTATTTGTTACAAAAACCAAAAATATTTTCAAAAATTTCACACCTAATAATTTTTTTAATTAAAAAAAATATATCAAAATTTAAAAAATATAAATATATATAAAAAAAAAATTTGTCTTGTCACCTAGGACCTTCTTTATAAAATCTCTTTTCTTAGATTTGCTTGAGGGCAAGCAAAGTTTTAAGTGTGGGGGGATTTGATAATGCTCAAATTATACATGTTTTTATATGCGTTATCAATGATTATATATATATATATATATATTGGTTAATTATAAGAACTTTTGGTATAGAATCGAGTATATTTGCTATTGTATGTTCTAAGTATGTGCCGTGGAAGAAAACGGAAGAAAACACAATGATTTGAAGCTTAAACGAAGAATTAACTGAAGATAAAGATCTTCCGACACCTGTCTAGTGTTTTGGCCATAACTTGAGCATACGAACTCCGTTTGACGCGATTCTGGCGGCCACGCGTCCGGGAAAGAATTCTCCACAACTTTTGTTTTTGGTCCAAGAACTGAAAAGGCATCAAAACCGCCGCACAAATAAAATTGTGCGGGGCACTTTTCACAAAATCTCAAGTACGGCGAACAAATAAAAATGTGCGCCGCACTTTCAGTCTGCAACATTAAAAACGTGAATTTAGCCTCAAAAACGTCCACATACAACCTTTTCTTGTTCCCCAAGCAAAATCTACCCTATAAATACCCCCAAAACTCCAGAGAATTTCATATCTTCAAACATATTACACATACACTCTCTAAATCAATTGGAGAGAAGGAAGGAATGGTGAGGATCTGAGGGTCCGATGATCCAAACACCACTTTTGATCTACTATATCACCACTACCTCCATAGCCACGAATTTACAGAGGTCCACGACCATTTATAGACCTCCATTCATCACTATTACATAACCTAAACTCGTCACTCGAAGGATTCACACCAAATCCTTCCGAGTCACCACCATAAACCTCGTTCCCAAACACTCTATTTGGTGGCACGTTGCGGATTCCCTGAAGAGACGTGATATATCCTCGGGTTGATTCAGTAGCATAGGTTGTTGGTTGATCATGGATACTTGGGTTGTTGGATTAGAGATTTTTTGGTTAGAATATTGGTTTTGGTACTTTATAGTCGAATTACTCACATAAACGGATTTGGTACATTTCTTTACTAATAATATTGATATGTTGCTGAGTTTATTTATGTTTGTTATGTTGTTTATTGGTTTGGTCATGGTATGATTGTGTATTGTTACTTGGACGATATGTGCATAACTTGTGAATATGAGTGCTTATGAATTCGCTATTGTTTTACTTGGATCATTATTTATCTTTTGATTTGTCATTGCAATAGATATAGGTCGAAAGGCTCTATTGTCTTGATGAATTTCGCGTTGTCTGTCTATTACAATTTGGTGCTAATCTTGTGAGAATTGATTAGTAAATCTATAAATAACCCAAGTAGAATAATGTTTAAGACCCTTCCTTATCTTGACCGATCGGGTTAGGAGGAATTCATATGTATGAATATTTGATATAAACCATTCTTAATGTGCTCGTGATGATGTAGTTTATAGGCCGAAAGGATTCTATATTATCATTGGTAGATATGTTTGTTATGGTAATTACCCGTTATTCATAACTTGCATGATTTGTTTATATAAAGTTTGCAAATATATATTTTATGCTCGGTAGCTTGCTTGCTTTATACACACGTTTTGGCTTTATGATCCGTGACAATCATTTAGTCTTGTTTCTTGATAAACAATCTGTGAATTGCTACAAATCCCGTGGAACGACCTGGACTTACCTAATACTATATTACACTCGAATAGGGTATACTTGCCCGAATGTTGTGTTTTTAGTCAAAATCGGTATTTCTAGTTATTATAAATTTAAAACTTGTGAAAACATACATCGAACATCCTAACATTTATATACCTCAAACATGTTGAATATCTAAAGCGATACCAAATGACAATCTTACAATATCATTCCATTAATCCGGTGCATTACCGAAGGACTGACCTGGCATGCATGGCATTCCATTAATCCGATAGAGATTTCGCTCAGATAAGAGCTTCAGGTAAAGGTCTATCACGGATGCATACCAAATAGGTAGCCTAGCCAAGTAATATGCCACTGATACTAAGTTACTATCCCATATTATCCTTGGGGACAACAACAAAAACAGGAACAACACCAGAAACAAAAACACTGCTTGCAAATTATTTGTAAGCATAAGAAATAGATAATATAAAAAAACATTAAAGAAAGCATAGAAAAAGCAACTTTCCTGTATTGTCAATAGATGATATACTACCCGTAAAGGCTCAGACATATTATAAATAGAAAAAGCATATGCATCCGCCATTGGTGCAAACCTAAGACTTTGCCCCGCCAAGATACAGACGATTACAACCCTTACTGAACCTGTTTAAATTCATCATCGCCATTTATAATCAATATCGCTACTATATATACACACACTCATCCAACGGCCCCGTATCACACACAACTGATACGTGTTATAGTATGGAACAAAATAAGAAAACAAACAACCCAATAGGCCTAGTCCTAACGACCCAAGTCATCAACCTAACACAAAAGGTGGCCTGGCCTACCCTATTTTATCGCTATTCGTTTCCATCTTAGATATGGGTCAAATACATCTCAACAATATTAGTGTGATACTCAACTAACTATAACTACTCTAGGCAGTTGTTCGAGAATATCAAAAACAATGAAATCTGTTTTTTTCACAATCTCGACCAACTTCCTAGAGTATTTCTTGATGTTCAAGAATGCACTGCCAACAAATTAATTGACATCAAGTTTTTACCACATTCTGAGGACCCTTTCTACATAGCAGGTACGAAAATTGGCAAAAGGATTATGGAAAGCGACAATATACGTAGCCAAAGAAGAAACGAAACAAATTTTAAGGAAAAACATAAATGGAAAAAACCAAACAGGCACAATCTTGACAACCCAAATATTCGATACACCTGAGCATTTAAACTCATAAATCTGGATTTGTAAACATAAGCACGGCGAAATTGGTTCCATTAGGTCACCAAACCACTAACCTCAGATAAGAGCTTTAGGTAAAAAAAAGGGTTCCATTAGATTGTGAGACTACTTGTCTCAGATAGGAGCTCACGGTCAAGGTCTATTATGGATGCATACTAAATAGGTAGCCTAGCCAAGTAATAGACCGCTCATACTCATCATTATTGCCATTTAACAGTAAAGGTCTGTCACGACTGCATACCAAACAGGTAGCATAGCCAAGTAATAGACCACTCATACTCATCATCATTGCCATTTAACAGTAAAGGTCTATCACAACTACATTCCAAACAGTAAGCCTACCTAAGTAATAGACCGCTCATACTCATGGTCATCATCTAACAGCAAACCTCATTTAATATCAGACACGCGTATGAGGATGTATTCAATTAGTATATACTTACCGATAAAGCAAAACAACCATGGTATCCAGCCGCACAAAAATTACACATAATCGTCTATAAGGCTGAGACATATTACAAATTGAAAAAGCAAATGCATCCGCCATTGACGCCGTCGTTCATCAGCCAAAGTGACATTCGACTGCCCCGCTTTGAAAATTAGAAACAATCAGACAAAAGAGAATGAAACAACGCCATGGTTGCAAACACCGGTTGTTTAAATACCTTCTGCATTGCCAAGCCAAGATATGGGTCACAATTTTGTCACTCTATTAATCTCAAGAGGATTAATCCTACACTTTTAATTAACTATAAATACTCTAGGCAGTTATCTAAGAACATAAAAAATAACAACACCTGTTCTTTTCCACAATTTTGAACAACTTCCTAGAGTATTTCAGGATGAATTATAATCAATATCACCAACATTTATATACCCCAAACAACATCATGGCTGCAATCACCATTTCGTTATATGTTAAACCAAATTTTGAAATAACTCTATATACTAAAGATGTAAACGAAAAGCAACAAAATAAGGCAGGACGAACCACCACCATAAGCACCACATATAAGGCGTTCCAACATCAAAAGAAATCGAACAACAGGGTATCAAACAATGCCATGGCTGCAAACACCAGTTTCATTCGTTTAAATACCTTTCGGGTTGCCAAGCCAAGATACGGGTCAAATACCACCCAATTGCCGATCACTATTAAAACGCTCAAGACAGAATAATTTTGTCACTCCACCAACCTGAAACAACCTCCTATTGTATAAAAATACCAAACTCACAAATTAATCCATATCAATTTTTAACCCGACACTAAAATCTCAAGAGCCCCTAAATAATTTGTTAGCCTCAAAATATTGAGTCGAACTAGAAAGCTCGGCTATTAATCATGGAAGCTCGGTCTTTACTTATTATATGTTGTAATAGGCTAGAAAAGAGAAAATGGGCTCGTAAGTTAATCTAATATTGTACGAGTGTCGGGCTAAAGCCCAAAGCAAACCCAAGCCCATCCCACTCTATGTAAAACCCATGGCTCAATAGCCTAGGGTATAAATACCCCTTTTCCACACATGGAGAAGGGTTGGTTGCTTATTTGTAAGATTTGTTTACACATAGTAATCCACCACTCTTTCCTTCTCTCTTCTTCTCATATTCTTATCTTATTTTCTTGTGTTCAACATGAAGTGTAAGTGATTATTGGTCCTATCATTTGGTATCAGACCCAAGGGGTTTTTAGAGTTTTGATTTGTGGTTTTTGATAAAAAAAAGTATGTGCTTTTATAGTTTTCTTTACCATTCGGTTTCATTTTTCTTCTTGTCTTTTGGTTCTTAAGGGTGTTTTTGGTAAAGCTTCACAGCTTATTTGATATCTAAAACATCTTCGAAAACGAATCAAACATATAGATCTTTTGGTGTAATACTTTGTTCGACCATTTCTTTTTGAAAAAACGCATAGAAAAATCATCGAAAACAAGATTTTTGTTGTTGTTTTGGATCATCAAGGTGTACTTTCATTGTTTTCAACCTTATAGGTAGCTTATTGGATCATCAAAACATCGTTTTCTTTACAAAAATTATGGGCTTAATTTTTTTTTGAATCAAGCAAAATATGTCAGCTTGAATGAAGCGAAATATGCAGTAAGCGAAATATGTTCCTCAGCAAAATATGTAAATTACAAGGTGACACATTTCAAGCGAATTATTACATTTTTCTGAAACTAAGTGCTGCCAAAATTTCCTATTCCATGCGAAATATGTTCAAGAGAAACTTGTACCTGAGCGAAATATGTTTAAACAAAATGTGTAGCATTTGAGTTATGTAATACATGTTGTTTGATTCAAGCGATTTATGTAATTTTCCAAAACAAAACTCTACCAAAAAATTCCTAGAACCAAGCGAAATATGTTGAACCAAGCGAAATATGTTGTGTCCTAACTCATGCGAAACTAGACCTTACATAATTTGTGCAAAACAAGTAGTTGAGCGAAACATTACATCAAATTTCATAATTCGGTTCTCCAATTTCGGTTAAGTATTTTCGATCCTATTTGGGTACTTCTATTTTGGTTATAAAGAAATTCATGTTTTGAAAGCCTAATTTCCAAAAAAAAATTTCGACCTCACCGCAGAGGTGATGTGTCGTTGTGTAGGTGTTATTTATGTATCAAGTTTTACTATTTATTTTATGCCAACTATACCTAAAAACAACACTTTAAAGGGAAGTGTACCCGGTCAGATGGAGTTTCATGGTAAGTAGGGTGTCGATCACTAAGAGCGAGAGCGTTAATTCCTAACTCTATCAGTATTTTAGTTATCTAAGTTAAACCTAAAACTTATGCAAAAGGGAGGTTTCAGCCTGAGAGACTGACATGATTTTGTGTATCTAACTTAAGGTTTTGATGACAAGTAAAGCAATAAGAAGACAAACAAACTATATAGAAGCAGTCAAGAACTAATGTGAGGAAAACATATCAACCATGAATAATCCGATAAAATGCAGGTTTGTTTAATAGTGCAATGATTGACTTATCTCAAAGGGCATATCATTCCTAGACTTAGGTAGTACTTCTTCCTAAGACCTAGACACGCTAATTCTGTCACAATTAGACGCATCCGCATAAAGTAAGCATTTATTGATTATAATCTATCTTAGGAGATTAATAATGGTGCTCTTACTAAACCCTAGCTCATTGAGACTTTACCCACTTACTGCTTAATGACTCTTTATATACTAGTAGTCTACTGTCCGAGTCCTTATCAATGGAATAAGAATGTACTCGTTGATACTAGGGTCACCTTATAGCTTAACTAAGCTCACTAAACTAAAGGCAATAATAGGTCAATATTTGTGATCCTATGATTCTAGATATATAAATTGCAATATGGAGAGCTATCTCGGATTCTTAGCCTACGCCCAAATAACACCGAAGTTGCAGCGCATTAAATATGTAGGACTAGACCTAGTTGAATGATAGGTCGCATACTTAAGCAAGTAAATAAATATAAATTGACAAACATAAACAACAATCAACGATAAATTAAGCAATCAAGATAAATAAACCAAACATTAGATCTTCATAAACATGGCTGATACCTAAAGGTATCAACTGATAGTCATTGTAAAAATACACACGGTTTGATAAATGAACGATTAAAATAAAGAAACCTTAATCGAACGCGTATTCAGTTGCGCGAAGATTACAAGAGTTTCCCTATGTTCTTGAGGCTCTTTGCTGACCTTCTATGCTCCGTTATTCGTCTCTTGGTCGACTTGGTGGTTTAGGGATTCACTTGCATACCTAAAACTGAGTTTAGGGTCTTCTATTTATAGCGTTTGGAAACAAGTCGATACGCCGTATCGAGCGATGTGGGATACGGCTTATTGGGGATTTCTTAGAGTAAGGACCACATTTGATATCTTCCATAATATTCTATTACTGTATTGTGAATACGGCGTATTGGTTTCTCCTGGATATGACGTATTGATCTTTAGTTCTTCGTGGTTTCTTGTGAAGTGTAGGCATGGATACACCGTATCTTCTTGATGGATACGGCGTATTGGGTAAATCTAGCTTGTTCTTCTTCGTTGACCAAAGTATTATATACGGCGTATCATTGATGTGGATACGACGTATTCTTCAAAGTCAGGCAATGGTCTTTTGATTTGTCAAAGTCTTGGATACGTCGTATAGGTCTAGAATAATACGTCGTATTTTCTGTCAGATCAGTAGTCTTTCTCGAACTCTTCGTTTATGCTCCAAAATGCATGCCTTTTGCTAATATTCACCAAGTACTCCATAATTACTGCAAATCTCAAATATAAACGATTAAGTAACAATTCTTTGCAATAATTACACAAAATGAGTTATATACAAGGGATAAATGATGCTATAAAATAGACGTTGTTTGATGTCATCAAATATACCCCCACTTGAATTCTACTTGTCCTCAAGTAGCCTTTAGAAGTTTATAGAAATGTATCCCTAAGGAAAATTTCCGTTAAAACATTTATTTGATCTATTACAAGTACACAACCAAACACCTCACAAAATAGGAAGATGAAAACACTCAAATCACTCAACTAATCTATTTGGTAACATGTAATTAATTCGCTCAATTGCTCGGTCGTGACGAGTATTCTATCATAAGCTTGGCAAGGATACATATCTCCACCACTAAAGCCAAGGAGTAACAAGATTATAAAGGTAAATATGGGTTTTTTGTATGGAAAGGCTTACAGTTGGATCATTCTACAATCTTTCACCAGAAGTACCACTCCAACAAAGCAACTGAAGCACACATACATGGCCGTAACAACGGAATAGACATGTGTGTTCGATCACATCCTCATTTGAATTTAACCAACGATTAGGATGAAGAATGATATAGGGTAGGAACCTTCTAACTTTCACCAAAAGTCATAAACCAACGAGGCAGCTAAGACATGCACACATGTCCGTAACGACGGAATAGACATGCACGCTCGAACAAGTCCTCATTCACGTAAAACCAGCGGCTAATCATTAGGTGAGAGGGAAGTAAATTGTTGTTAAAATAAAAATCAAGAAACAAATAGATTAAGACTAAGATACAAGTTGCTAAACATTTTTTTCCTGACCGTT
The DNA here is from genome assembly GCA_026074375.1 of Tanacetum coccineum. Lineage (NCBI taxonomy): Eukaryota > Viridiplantae > Streptophyta > Magnoliopsida > Asterales > Asteraceae > Tanacetum > Tanacetum coccineum. Next base: position 48,323 of record BQNB010012047.1, read on the forward strand.
ACCACGATGAAGACATGACTATTTACAACGTCTTGATCTTAGATCAAAAACAACAACCAAAGTTAGCGTTCTCGTAACGGTCAACTTCCCAATCATCCCAAACTTTACATACTCTACAAGGAAAGTGGCGATATCCTCCACTTTATACAAAACTTTACATCGTTGATTTTTTTTCATGCGAATCAACAAATAATCGATCCTTCGTATAATTCCTTCAGTTCTTGCTTTGCACAACGATTATCTTCAAACTTTCTTTCTCTTTTTTGTTGCAATTCTTTCTCATTTTTTTTGATTTTTATTTATTTATTTAATTTTTTTTTTCAATCTAACTATATACGAAACTCGGAGTAGTTTCACCATCTTCATGATCATAATAATTCCGGACAATTCCTTCGATAGTTCCTTCGTTCTTCGGACTCACCATTAATTGTGATGGTAGTAAAATCACATGAGTTTTGACTATAATATACATTCACATTTGCAATGTGCAAATTTCCAACCGCACCAAAGATAGAAAATGACACAAGTCTCAGGAAATACAAACTTTACACTTTAAGCAACTAGCAACTGTAAATTAAATTTAATCTAACAGGGTAGGTTAAGGTGCAAGGGTGTAACAAAACAAATAATTGGTGTAGTTCCTAAAGGATTGGCTCCACGGGTTGTTCTAGTGGATCTTCACTCTAAAGATGAGAGTGGAAAAGGGATTAAACTTGAGGTTAACTAACCGGTGTAGTTAGTTAATAAACAACATGGAAAGGCGATTTAGGTGTAATCCTAAAATTTACCAATCTAAACAAGTTACTCCATTTAAATCCATAATACTCATTATTGTGGTCTCGAGTGATATACCAAGCCAAGTTCTAAAGTCCACTACATCATCGACACACTCATATTTTGTGGAATTTGGGTAAACATTTAGAACCGGATAGGCTAAATTCTCACAATATCTAACAAGGGTTATTGTGTGCGGGTTATGTATCAAGTAATTTTCATAAAAGTATGCTTGAATTTTTTTTAATTTTGAGCATAATTTAAGCATTTTAGTGTGAAAAATAGGACAAGTAAACATTCTAATTCCATCCCTCCCCCCCACTTGAATTATACAGCGTCCTCGTTGTATAGATAAAACATTAAAAATACGAGAATTAAAAAGAATTAGAATGAGAAACTCCCTTGATATTTGCTCGGTAGATTCTCCATGTTGAGTTTATTAGCAAGATTATGTTGAACAGCCGCCTTGAAGTTTCAAGACTCCAACACTTCAAGATCTCCAGATTTATAAATTCTCCACCAATATTTGTTGATATTTCTTTCACGAGGTCCTGTATAAATTCTCAGAAAACAAATGCGATTCTATCTCCGTGTATTTGTTTGGTTAGACTCGAAATAAAATCCTAAAAACTGTATAAGAAGTCGATACGCCGTATCCATACCCCAAGATACGCCGTATCGATACCTATTTCGAATACGCTGTATTCGTTTAACGAATACACCGTATCGACTGTGCTAAAAATAAAGAATAGATAACGTCCAGATAGTCAATACGCCATATCCATGGGGTTTGGATACGCCGTATAGACAGTCTGGGAAGACAGACTTAATTAAAAGTTGAAAATATATTCCGGGTTGTCTCCCGGCAAGCACTTTTATTTACAGAAAAGTCTCTAAGTTAGACTTGCCCCAATTTACTCCCATCCTTATAAAACAATTTGGGGTCAAACGGGATGCCAAATGGCACATACAAATTCTTGATTAGGAAAATGAATGACATCCCTTTGTTAAGATGATTCCAAGTCATGATATTAAAATTTAATCCCTTGACAAAAGTTTCAGTTTTGAAAAATTTATTAGATGTACCATGACTTGTTTCCAAAAGCTTATTTGACCCATGTGCATAGGCACCAATATCGGTATTTATTACATCAGGTAACGGTTTGATAAATAAATCCCTCGAAGAGTGTTTAATATCGACTTTATCATCATCATTGTCCTTATCTAATTTTGAATCATTGGGATAAATTACGTTAAAAGGAAATCGATCATTAAAGTTTAAAAAGTTTTGTTCCTCTTCATCACATTCGAACAATGATGTTCCATCTTTCAAATTAAATTCATCGATATTTTAAGGGTTTAAAATCGGTTCAGCTAATAAATCTGATTTAGACGTTTGAGCATCATTGTAAACAATGGCTGGAAATTCATTCTCAAAATCTTTAAAGAAGTCTAAATCGTCAAAACAACTGATCGTAGGCTCAGGTGATGGAAGTGAAGGCATGACTATTTCATTATCGTTTTCTGAATCCGTTTTCAAATCATTGACAGAAATTATTTTATAGGAAAATGAATTTTTGTCATAAATTACCATGTAATCTTCATCGTCGGATTCGTCAAACGATATTCTAAATTCAAATTCATTATCATTAAGAGAACTTACCGTAGGCTCACACGAGAGTGTTGCTTCAGATGTTAACGTGTCGTTGAAGACTATAGCTGGGAATTCAGTTTCAACAGATCCGAGGTCATGAACGTCTTCATTATCCCAGATCTTACCATACGTAGCAGTTTCCCAGTTATACACCTTACCACGCCTACGAGCTTTTTATTCCTCAAGCAGTAATGTTGAGGTTGTTCATTTTAACCTATAATAAATTCGCTAGAAAGAAAACTGTCAAATAGCTTAATACGCCTTATTGATGATAGAGTCGAATACGTTGCATTTGTTTGAAAAAAAATTATACGCCATATTCAATAAATTGAATACGCCGTATTGAGTATTCGACTCAAAAAAATTACAGCGGACTGTAATAATTCAGAAAAACACACAAACACACAATATACAATGCAGAAATCAAACACACAAAATAAACAAACAAATATGCAAATTAATCTAAACTAAATCTAAACTACACTAAAACACTAATAAAAATAAGAACTGAACAACTTCACTCCCCGACAACGGCGTCGTTATGTAGGTGTTATTTATGTATCAAGTTTTACTATTTATTTTATGCTGACTATACCTAAAATAATACTTTAACGGGCAGTGTACCCGGTCAAATGGAGTTTCGTGGTAAGTAGGGTGTCGATCACTAAGAGCGAGAGCATTAATTCCTAATTCTATTAGTATTTTAGTTATCTAAGTTAAACCTAAAACTAATGCAAATGGGGGTTTCAGCCTGAGAGACTGGCACGGTTTTATGTATCTAACCTAAGGTTTTGATGACATGTAAAGCAATAAAAACACACAAGAAGACAAACAAATGATAGAGAAGTGTTCAAGAACTAATGTAAGGAAAACGTATCAACCATGAATAATCCGATAAAATGCAGGTTTGTTTAATAGTGCAATGATTGACTTATCTCAAAGGGCATATCATTCATAGACTTAGGCGGTACTTCTTCCTAAGACTTAGACACGCTAATTCTGTTACAAATAGACGCATCCGCATAAAGTAAGCATTTGTTGATTATAATCAATCTTAGGAGATTAATAATGGTGCTCTTACTAAACCCTAGCTCATTAAGACTTTACCCACTTACCGCTTAACGGCTCTTTATATACTAGTAGTCCACTTTTCGAGTCCTTACCAATGGAATAAGAACGTACTCGTTGATACCAGGGTCACCTTATGGCTCAACTAATCTCACTAAACTAAAGGCAATGATTGGTCAATATTTATGATCCTATGATTCTAGATATATAAATTGAAATATGGAGAGCTATCCTGGACTCTTAGCCTACGCCTAAATAACACCGAAGTTGCAGCGCATTAAATATGTAGGACTAGACCTAGTTGAATGATAGGTCGCATACTTAAGCAAGTAAATAAATATAAATTGACAAACATAAACAACAATCAACGATAAATTAAGCAATCAAGATAAACAAACCAAACATTAGATCTTCATAAACATGGCTGATACCTAAAGGTATCAGCCGATAGTCATTATAAACATACACACGGTTTGATATATGAATGATTAAAATAAAGAAACCTTAATTGAACGCGTATTCGGTTGTGTGAAGATTACAAGAGTGTTCCTATGTTCTTGAGGATCTTTTCTGACCTTCTATGCTCCTTTATTCATCTCTTGGTCGACTTGGTGGTTTAGGGATTCACTTGCATACCTAAAACTGAGTTAGGGTCTTCTATTTATAGCGTTTGGAAACATGTCGATACGCCATATCGAGCGATGTGGGATACGGCATATTAGGGATTTCTTGAAGTAAGGACCACGGTTGATATCTTCCATAATATTTTATTAATATATTGTGAATACGGCGTATTGATTTCTCCTGGATACGGCATATTGATCTTCAGTTCTTCGTGGTTTGTTGTGAAGTGTAGGCATGGATACGTCGTATCTTCTTGATGGATACGGCGTATTGGGTAAATCTAGCTTGTTCTTCTTCGTTGACCAAAGTATTATATATGACGTATCATTGATGTGGATACGGTGTATTATTCAAAGTCAGGAAATGGCCTTTTGATTTGTCAAAGTCTTGGATACGTCGTATAGGTCTAGAATAATACGGCGTATTTTCTGTCAGATCAGTAGACTTTCTCGAACTCTTCGTTCATGCTCCAAAATGTGCGCCTTTTGCTAATGTTCCCCAAGTACTCCATAATTACTGCAATTCTCAAATACAAATGATTAAGTAACAATTATTTGCAATAATTACACAAAATGGGTTATATACATGGGATAAATGATGGTATAAAATAGACGTTATTTGATGTCATCAGCAGGTCAATCCACGCATCAGGTGGGAAGATACTGACTTCGGGCTTCATATAAACAAGAACTTCAAAGTAAAATCAAAAATTCTAGTTTAGTTTTATGATTTCTTCTTGATTTAGTAAAATCCCGCGAAAGTCTCACTTCTTTTCTCGGTTTAATCAAGACTTGTAAAATCCCGTAAACTAGAATTCCAAACCAAACCACAATCATCTTAAAACCTTAAGATCCTACAAAATCATTTTTACTTCAAAACACAACAATCATTCATCATGACTAATCCAATAACAACTTCCACAACCGACAGTCAAATGCCTAACAACATCTTGGAAGCTGGATCAAGAGATCGACCACCAATGCTTGTAACGGGAAGATATGCACAGTGGCAATCACATTTCTTAAGATACATTGATACAAGACCAAATGGTGATGCCCTCAGGAAATGCATTCTTAAAGGTCCTTACACTTCTTCTACTATCATAATTCCAGATGTACCAGCAACAAATGATTCTCCAGAAGTTCCAAAACGAACAGCAGTTGAGACAATCTTGAATATGTCTCCTGAAAACAAAGCTCATTATGAATCAGAAAAGGAATCAATTCATTTGCTATTAACTGGAATTGGAGATGAAATCTACTCAACTGTTGATTGTTGCAAGACAACTCATGACATGTGGATATCTATTGAAAGGCTACAACAGGGTGAGTCTCTTAACATTCAAGATGTCAAGACTAATTTATTTTGGGAGTTTGGAAAATTCACTTCTCATGATGGAGAGTCGATGGAGTCATACTACTCTAGGTTTTACAAGATGATGAATGAAATGATAAGAAACAACTTGACAGTTGCTATGATGCATGTCAATGTTTAGTTTCTTCAACAACTTTAACCAGAATGGTCAAGATTTGTAACAATTGTCAAGCAAAATAATGACTTGGACACAGTCTCATATCACAAGCTTTTTTACGTTCTAAAATAGTATCAAAAGGAAGTTAATGAAATCCGTGCTGAGAGAATAGCCAAGAATGCAAACCCATTAGCACTTGTTGCTGCTGCTCAACAATATCCAGATCCTTATTATCAAGCACCAAAATCTCACAAACCATATGCACCGCCATCAAAACAATCATCTTCCACCAGATCTCATGCATCTACCAATACAAAGGCAAAGAGATAGCCAAACTAATCACACCTCTATCTGAGTTAGCTTCTGAAGAAGACAGTGATCCAAAACAAGCTCAGAGAGATAAGGATATGCAGAAAAACATGGAACTCATTGCAAAGTACTTCAAAAAGATCTACAAACCTACCAACAACAACCTTAGAACCTCTTCAAACTCCAGAAACAAGAATGTAGATACTTCTCCAAGGTACAAGAATGATAATCAGACTGGATAATTTGAGAATTAGAGGACAGTGACTGTTGCTAGGGCTAAGGAGACTGTAGGCAGTCAGGTAGTGCAGCAAACAGGGATACAGTGCTTCAATTGCAAGGAGTTTGGTCATTTTGCTAAGGAATGCAGGAAACCAAAAAGGGTAAAAGACTACTCGTATCACAAGGAAAAGATGTTGCTGTGCAAACAAGTTGAGAAAGGTGTTCCACTACAAGCAGAGCAAGCTGATTGGCTAGAGGACACGGACGAAGAGATAGATGAACAAGAATTGGAAGCACATTACAGCTATATGGCAAAGATTCAAGAGGTTCCTGCTTCAAACTTAGGAACTGATACTGAGCCATTGGAACAGGTACAATATGATGCTGAATATAATATGTTTGTCAATGAGAGACAACATTCTGAGTAACCTGAATCCATTAGTAACACATGTGTAGTGGAAAAGTGTAACGTTCTGTATTTAAGGTCACTATTTAATCTGAACTTTATTTCTATTTTCATTTTTAAGCGAGTTATTAATTTTACGTTTACCCAATTTAGTAAGAAATTTCTGTTTTCAGCTTTGCGTAAGCCGTAATTAGAAATCTATTCCGTCTTCGCATCGTAAGTGATCTAATATTCTCATAATATCCCTCGATGATTATAATTTTCCCCATTTTCATTTTCTGTTGTGTTTCGCGTTTACGAAAATTTCTTGCTTAAAACTCGCGTTTTACCTTAAACCTTACTTTCTAAATTCTTACACTTACTCTACACTTTAATTAAACTCTTATAACTAAAAATCAAAAAAAATATATATATAATTTCACACCCACCAAGGCCCTATGGCCGGTTCTCTATACCCACACACAAACCCACTTTACAATTTTGTATAAACTCATCATCACACCTCATTTCCCCATTCATGAAAAAACCTTTCATCTAACCTAATCTCAAAAATTTCTCTCTTCCTCTTTTCCCCTTTGTGGCTGCCGAATTTACCTACACCACCACCATCATCATACAACTTTGTTCATCTCCTTTTTATCCTCTTAACACTATCTTTAAGCCTCTTGCAAAGTTTGGTAAGGATTCTTGAAGATTTAAAGAAGTTAGGGCTTGTTTTCTTAGATTTTCTTGAAGCTTTTGATTGGGGTTTTCTTGGGGAGATTCTTGGTGATATTTAGGAAGCTTATAAGCTTGGTAACCTTGGGTTTCATTGGTTCGAATTCAGCCAACACAAGAAAGGGTGTTCTTGGTTGATTCACTAGTCTTAATCTTCATTTTTGTAAGCTCTAATCTCTTTTTTTATTAGTCTTACTTTTTTATTTCTTGTTTTCTTTAGTTTTAATCCATGAAAATGGATGTTTAAGATCTGTAAATATATATGTGATGTTGTTCTTGAGGGTGTTTTAGATTAGTTATGGCATTGGGTTAGGTCTTAGGTGATTAAAATAAATTTTACAAAGGTTTTAATTTGAAATATTGGGACTGTTTTGAAAACAGTAGCTAAAACGTATCATAGCTCTAAAAATTTAGCTTGGGGTCTGTGATTAAATTTGATAGGTAGTTAGATATATGTCTCAGCTCTATGGGAAAGTTGGATGCTCAACCAACTCCTCCGGATGAGGGAGATATGGTCAAAATACGAAAATAGGTCAAATCTGGACATGTGTTTAGAATACGAGTTAAACTCTAAATTTTTAAAATAAAATAATAGATCTTTTTGATTGGGTCAGTAGTAGATATCATAAGGAAACCATAGCCTTTGACCTCACCTTTATTGCTATCATGGTTTGGGATTTATGGCCATTTTAGTAAAGGGTAAAAATTTTACTAACTTTCTGTTTTGGACAACCAGGGGTAAAATGGTCTTTTCACATAGTTACGAAACTTTGTAAATTATGAGACTTACATTTCTAGAAACTACACTCAAATAGCTTTCCAGGGGTGAAAGCCTCACCTATAGAACATTTGTGAGCTAGGAGATATGAGTCCATGAAGTCAAGTTAAATTCAGAAACCTAGTTTTTACGTCTAGTCAAAATTTTTTAAAACGTATAGTACACCGTGATAAAATAAAAGTTAGAAGCCGAAACTTGGTAGATGTTCAATTGTCTATAAGACCAGGTCACAAGTCAATTTGGGATTAAAAAGAACTTGGGGAAGTCCTATTGGAATGCCATGCTTATCTCGGAAACACAACTCATGAACACATGTTTAATTTTTACGTATTGTTATTTTCTACCTATTAAATCGCGTCGCGTATTTTAGGAGGTGCTTAGGAGTACTTCCCGCTCATTCAAGACTCACAATACTTTTGATCTAATTTTTCCTAAGGTGAGTTCATAGCCTCGCTTTTCAAGTATTTTTCTTAAACCCCGCGAGGGAGATGCATGCTAGTTTTTATAAAACGAACACAAGTAGTTTTCTTCTTGTATGCTTGGACCCGTATGTGGATATATGTTGTTGCTTGAGTAGCTTTCGTCATAAGACCCCAATCGTGAGCCGTCAACTACCTATGATGGGTAGCCGCTCATACAATTAATAGCGCTATGGGCTTGACAACCCGGTTCGGTTTTTGGGAGTTTGAATCCGGGAAAGTGAGCACTCCCAATGTACGGACATATTGTATGGAGATGTAAGTAGGTATCTGACGAAAATACCTAGCCTGGGGGCATTCATTATATTATTAATTGATTATGGATTTCGTCAATGGGATCGGTGTCGCGAGCTCAATGCAACTGTTGTTTATTAGCTTGTCTGATCAACAAGTCTATATGAAGCATATGATTATTTTTATGCTTGTGTTCAACTCTCTTTCTACTGTTTATCAATTATCAAACCTATGAATTCACTCAACCTCGTGTTGACTTTTTAGCATGTTTCATCTCAGGTAATTGAAGTACGAAGGCTTGGAGGCACTAATGAGGAGGAATTGCGCTAAACTTTTGTCTGCTATTTAAAAACCCATTCCTCATTAAAAACTTGTTTTAGTTTGGTTAAATCAAACTTATTTTATGTATGGTAACGATTTCTTGGGACTACGCTTTTGAACTCTGATAAATATGGAATGGAATGGTTGTTTGTTTGTTTTAAAACGTCTCATTGAGTCGTTCTTTATATCTTATGACTATTGTACTATTATTTAACACCTAAATTGTTGGTTCCGCTGCGTGTAAATTTGGGGGTGTTAAAAAAAGGTTGATAGTAATGTCATTCCTGATTCACTAGATATGTGTGATAATGATATTCAGGCTGACCAAAATGCTGTAGAATGTTATGATGAGCGTGCTACGCTTGATAATTTAATTGCAAATTTAAAACTTGATGTTGATGAAAACAAAAAGATTTAAAAGTGATGACATCAAATAACGTCTATTTTATAGTATCATTTATCCCATGTAATTAACCTATTTTGTATAATTATTGCAAAGAATTATTACTTAATCATTTACATTTGAGAATTGCAGTAATTATGGAGTACTTGGTGAAGTTATGCTAAAAGGCACGCATTTTAGAGCATAAATTAAAAGTTTGAGAAAGTCTACTGATCTGACAGAAAATACGCCGTATTATTCTAGGCCTATACGACATATCTAAGACTTTGACGAATCAAAAGACCATTACATGACTTTGAAGAATACGTCGTATCCACATCAACGATACATCGTATATAATACTTTGGTCAACGAAGAAGAATCAACTGGTTTTACCTCAATACACTGTATCCATCAAGAAGATACGGCGTATCCGTGCCTATACTTCACAAATAACCGCGAAGGATTGGAGACCCAATATGTCGTATCCAGGAGACATCAATATGCCGTATTCACAATATAGTAATAAAATATTCTAGAAGATATCAAACGTGGTCCTTACTCCAAGAAATCCCCAATACATCGTATCCCACATTGCTCGATACGGCGTGTCGACGAGTTTCCAGACTCTATAAATAGACGATCCTAAATTCAGTTTTAGGTATGCAAGTGAATCCCTAAACTACAAAGTCGACCAAGAGACAAATAAAGGAGCCTAGAAGGTCAGAAAAGAGCCTCAATATCATAGGAAAACTCTTATAATCTTCACGCAACCGAATACACGTTCGATTAAGGTTTCTTTATTTTAATCGTTCATATATCAAACCATGTGTATTTTTACAATGACTATCGGCTGATACCTTTAGGTATCAACCATGTTTATGAAGATCTAATGTTTGGTTTATTTTTCTTGATTGCTTAATTTATCATTGATTGTTGTTTATGTTTATTAATTTATATTTGTTTACGTGCTTAAGTATGCGACCTATCATTCAACTGGGTCTAGTCCTACATATTTAATGCACTGCAACTTTGGTGTTGTTTGGGCGTAGGCTAAGAGTCCAGGATAGCTCTCCATATTGTAATTTATATATCTAGAATCATAGGATCACAAATATTTACCTATCCTTACCTTTAGTTTAGTGAGCTTAATTGAGCCATAAGGTGATCTTGATATCAATGAGTACGTTCTTATTCCATTGGTAAGGACTCGGACAGTGAACTACTAGTATATAAAGAGCCGTTAAGCAGTAAGTGAGTAAAGTCTCAATGAGCTAGGGTTTAGTAAGAGCACCATTATTAATATCCTAAGATAGATTATAATCAACAAATGCTTACTTTATGCGGATGCGTCTAATTATGACAGAATTAGTGTGTCTAGGTCTTAGGAAGAAGTATCGTGTTGATCCCACTTGAATGGATCTTTAATCCCTTATCTTTTATCTGTGATAATTGTGAAGAAGAAACTATTGGTGTAGATATAGGTGCTTGCTCCTCCTGATCATGAAAGACAATTCCTTTACCCCTTGGTCTTGTGCTGACAGGTGTAACTGTTGTAGCAGCAGTTGTAACAGCCTTGGGTTTTGCACTTTTGATCTCTATTAAACTCTGAGCAAGAGTCAATTCATATGGAATTTCAACACTGGCAGTAGTAACTACTTCACCAGCAGTACTAACTGGATTAGCAATACTAACATCCTTTTCAGCCATATCAACCTCTTTCTCTGCCATATCCTGTCCTACAAACACTTCTTCATTATCAAGAAGACTAGTATCAAACATCAAATTATCACTATACCTCCCATGAGTCTCATCAACTAATGTAACCTCTGCATCTTGGTCAATTTCATCAATTTTCCTCCCCTGTTTGGATGCATCCTCCAGATCACCCAAACCTTTATCTTTGAAGGAAACCACTCTTGCAAATCTACCAACCTTATATAATCTTTTGAGCTTGTGAGTTCTTGACCCTCCTTTCTTTTTTAGCTTCTAAACCCTCTCCTTCAATTCAGTAATCTCTGCAGCGTGAGAGGTCTTTTTTTTATCCAAGTCAAGAACTCATTGTGACAAGTTGGTATAAAGTTCCATCAATTCATTAAGTTTTAGTCTATCCTCACCACTGAGCAGTAGATCATTGGAATGTGTAGGTACATGTTCCTTATTAGGAGCCTCATCTGCTATAGGATCTATAGGACCACTAGGTTAAAGAACCTCAGTGTCCTTCCTCTGTTTCCTCCTAGATTGTTTCTTCTAAGATTGTGATATTGATAGTTAAGTAGTAGTAGGTGTGTGATGGGGACCAATTGGTATTTTTAAATCTTCACCTATTTCTTCAGGAGCTTGAACCATCATAGTTTGAAATAAAGGGGTGACTCTCCTAGAAAAACCTTTTCATTCCCTCCTCATGTTCCCAAAAACCTTCTTAGTATGAGAGGGGGTAACAAAAATCTTTTCATGATGTGACATATCTCCAAGTTGTTGATTCATAAATACTTGTACAAATCTTGGATACATTAGAAATTTAACCCCACCTTCCAAGTTCTTCACCATATTATAAAAAATATACTTGGAAAAGTTAAATTTTTGGTTTATGGCTAAACAGATGATTGCAGAGGCCTTAGTGCTACTAAATTCGTTCCATGCAGTAGTCTTAGCAATAAGGCATTGTAGAATGGTATGAATCAAAAACTTCCATTGAGGAGAAAAGAAAGCTTTATAAAATGTAAGTTTCTGTATAAGTTTTTCATACCTTATTCTTGTCAGTTCATCAAAAATGGTAGCAGTGGGTAGACATTCAGTACCTTCAGCATCTTCTAGATGAAGATCTCTTCTTATTGTGGATTCAGTAATGACAATCTTCTTCTTATCCACTAGGGCTTGTAACTGACATTCCCCATTAACCGTTTTTGATTTGGCAGTTGTCTAAAACTATTCAATGCACGATGTATATACTGTAGGATTTGCAGTTAAAGCATAATTGATAGGGTTTGTATTAAGAAAATCAACAATTTGCTTAAACCAATCACTTTCTTCAGGTTTAGACAAAAACACGACTAAATTATGTGTTTCAGTGAACTTTAGAGCAGCCATTGATGTTGGGTTTTAACGATTAACGATAAAATGGAGTTAGGGTTTGTGATTAGAGAGTATATCAAAGATTGAAATTAAGTAAGTGATTGAATGAAACCCTAAATCAAAGTATTTATGAAATCACCCTCAACAGCATTAACTTGAACTGACAGTAGTAAGTTATGCCTAACAGCATTAACTTTCCTCAGCAGTAGTAACCCAGCAGTAGTAAGTGATGCCTAGCAACATTAACTTTCATGAGCAGTAGTAAGTTATGCCTAGTAGCATTAACTTATGCGAGGAGTAGTAAGGTTATGCCTAGCAGCATCAACTTATACGAGCAGTAGTAAGGTTATGCCTAGCAGTATTAACTTTGAGTTACCAACATTAACTCCAATTCCATTCCAAGCAGCTTTTCAAGCATCAAAGTAAAATTTTAGTTCACAAATACTCACTATCTATTTTTGATTTCTCTCAATTCTTTTTACTCACAATTCTCTCTATCTGTTTTTGATTTTCTCTCTTTCTGTTTTTCAACTCACCATTTCTCTCCATTCTTTTACTCATCAAAACACTCTACCTGTTTTTATTTCACACAGCTCTCTTTCTGTTTTTATTCTTACTCAATCTCTCAATTCTTTTTCTCACTGAATCACTCTATCTATTTTTATGTCACACATCTCTCTTTCTGTTTTTATGCTCATAAACTCTCTCATTTCTTTTAGCTCACAAAGTTACTCTTTCTATTTTTAGTTCACACATCTCTCTTTCTGTTTGTATACTCACCAACTCTCTCAATACTCACAATATTAATTATAACAAATAGTTGTAAGTATAACTAACAACATTAACATAGCATTATTAAGTATAACTATCAACACTAATTATACGTACCAGTAGTAAGTTAGTCTAACAACACTAAGTTGAATTTCATCATTAGTAGCTTTTTCATCCCATTCAAATCATCATTTGTTGTATAATCTGCTTCATATGAACACAATTAACCTCCCCTTAATCAATACTTCAGAGGTTAAGCATTTCGATACTTGCAATTAGATATTGAAATCTGCTAACATCAAATGCTTTTGTGAGTAAATCTGCAACATTTTGATCTGTGTGAATCTTTATCATCTGAATAAGCTTCGTCTCATTGGAATCTCTGATAAAGTGATGCCTAATCGCAATGTGCTTTATCTTTGAGTAAAAAACAGGGTTCTTTACTATGCATATAATACTCTCATTATCAATATGAATCTTAGTCTGCATAAAGTTATATCCATAATCCAGCAATTGATTTTGGATCTAAAGTACCTGTCCATAGCAATTAGAAGCAGCTATATACTCAGCTTTATTTATGGAATTAGGAACCACAGTCTGCTTCTTACATTGCCATAAAATTAACCTACACCCTAGGAACTGACAACCTCCTGTTGTGGATTTCCTATCTAAACTTGCTCTTGCATAGTCACTGCCAGTATATGCCACCAAATCAAAAGGTGAATCCTTAGGATACCAAAGGCCCAACTTAGGTTGACCTTTTAAGTATCTAAAGATCCTTTTCACAGCATGAAGATGTGAAATTTTATGATTGACTTGGAATCTTGCACAAGCACATACTGTAAACATAATATTAGGCCTTGAAGAAGTTAGATACATCAATGATCCAATCATGGATCTATATAAGTGTTCATCTACATCTTCACCATCTATATCTTTGAGCAAAATCTTATGGGTCTCCATAGGTGTGCTTGCTGTCTTTACATCAGAAAAACCAAACTTATTCAAAATCTCATTCATATACTTGTTTTGACTAATGAAAATCCCATCTTCCTTCTGCTTCACTTGAAGACCTAAGAAAAATGTGAGTTCTCCCATAGAACTCATTTAGAACTTCTTATGCATCATCTTCTTAAACTCAGTACACATCTCTTTCCTTATAGATCCAAAAATGATATCATCAACATATACCTGAACTAACATAATATCACTTTTGTCCCTTTTGATAAACAAAGTCTTTTCTATCTTTCTTCTCTAAAACTCATTGTCCAACAAGTAAGTTGACAATGTTTCATACCAAGCTCTAGGAGCTTGATGCAATCCATAAAGTGCCTTTTATACTTTGTATACTCTGTCAGGGAAGTCTGGGTCTTCAAACCAGGTGGTTGACAAACATAGACTTCCTTTTCAATCTTAACATAAATAAAAGCACTCTTAACATACATCTGGTACACCACAAAGTCTTTAAATGAGTCATAGGCTAAGAATAGCCTAATTGCTTCAATCCTGGCAACAGGGTCAAAAACTTCATCATTATCAATCCTTTCTTCTTGTGTGTACTCTTGTACAACCAATCTTGCTTTATTCTTAATCACAATACCTATTTCATCCTTTATGTTTCTGAAGACCCATTTAGTTCCTATAGCTCTTTTTCCTTTAGGTAATTCTACCAAAGTCTAAACTTCTTGTAACTTGAATTGTAGAAGCTTTTCCTGCATAGCTTCTATCCAACTTGGATCCTTCAGTGCTTGAACTACCTTTTTGGGTTCTTCTTGTGATAAAAAGCAAGCAAACAAGCAAATTTGAAAGTCTTTATGGTTAGTTCTTTGAAGAACAGAACTAAACAAACCATGTTCTTACAAATTCTTTGTCATTCTTCTTGTTTGAGGTGCTAAATTAAAGTCTCCAATAATTTATTCAATTGGATGTTCTTTGTGTATTCTTGTGGTAGGATCATGACTGACTTGGAAGTATGTATCCAAATTGTTCATGTCAGCCCCTGAATTATCATCTTCAGCATCACTAAATATGCCAATTTCTTCCAATTCAGGCATATTTGGATCATCAACACAACCATAGACTATATTCTCATCAACAACATTATCCTTTATACCAACAGTATTAACAGTTGGACTAACAGTATTAATAGTGTTAATGCTGTTAACACTTGCATCCTTCTCTTGATTAATTCTTTCACCCTCTTTACTTGGATTACCACCTTCTTTCCCTGGTTCTTTAGTATCCTTGTTTTTCTCCTCCCCTGATGGTTTGAGTCCAGCATCGAGAAAATCCTTTAAACTAGAAGAGAATGGTGGATCTTGAGTCCATAATGGTAGCAGTATGTGATCTTTACCAGGTACTGTCTCCATTCTAGTTTTACATGCATCATCACATGCTTTTGTACCTGTATTACCATTAGACTAATTTCCTGCAACATCTGGCTTATAATTCATTGAATTTGTTAGTGCATCTATATCAAAAATCCAATTAGGTCCACTTCCTGTAATATTAGGTGTATCCTCACTAAACTTAACATGCAAGTTCTCTTCTATTATTCTAGTTCTACTATTGAATACTCTGAATGCTTTGCTATTGGTAGAGTATCCTACAAAGAACCCTTCATCAGCCTTTCCATCAAATTTACCTAGGTGATCTATGGTATTAAGAATTGTAACATGACACCTAAATGGTCTCATGAAGATTAAGGAGGTTTTCTACCTAGAAAAAGTTCATAAGGGGTCTTTTTGTGAGGCTTGATAACTAACACCCTATTTTGGACAAGCAGTACTAACTGCTTAACCCCAGAAAGTTGTTGGCAACCTTGAATCAGCTAGCATAGTTCTAGCAGCCTCTATTAGTGTCCTATTTTTCCTTTCTGCTACTCCATTTTGCTATGGAGTCTTAGCAACACTAAATTCCCTCTTAATACCCTTCATTTCATAGAACTGATTCATGGTCCTATTTTTGAATTCAGTCCCATTTTCACATCTAATCACTTTCACCCTAAGGTCTATTTGATTTTCTATTCCTATTATAAATGTTTTAAGGATTTCACTAGTTTCATCCTTAGTGGCTAAAAATAAAACCTAACTAAACCTACTAAAATCATCTGTGACAACTAGGCAGTACATCTTTTTCATTAAACTCTTTACAAATGTTGGGTCAAACAAATCGATGTGCAACATTTGTAATGGTTGGCTGATTGAACTGGCTGTTTTGGTCTTACAAGAAGCTCTGTGTTGCTTTCCCTTTTGACAAGCAACACAGGTTTGATTAATTTGAAAAAGTTTTGAAGGTAAACCTCTTACAAGGTTTCCCTTAACCAGTTTATTTATAGTTTTGAAATTTACATGTCCAAGCCTCCTATGCCAAAGATTAGATTCATCTGGCATGGCTTTTGCAAAGAGATAAGTGAGACCTCCTTGAGGAACAACATTTTTTAAATGAACACTGTACATGTTATCCTTTCTAGGAACTTTAAGTAAAACTTAACTTTCATCAGCTAGCTTAAAGTCTGGAGACAGAACAACACATTCAGTATCAGTAAAAAGAACATTATTCTTCTTGTCACACATTTGTGAGACACTGAAGAGGTTAAACTTTAGTTCCTTTACAAAATACACATCTTCAAAGTCCAATTTACCAGTTCTTATTTTACATTTGTGAGACACTGAAGAGGTTAAACTTTAGTTCCTTTACAAAATACACATCTTCAAAGTCTAATTTACCAGTTCTTATTTTACCTTTCCTAGTAATTTTCCCTCCTTTTAAATTACCTCCATCAAATTCTTCATAATCTGTAAGATAGGATCTGTTTCTTGTCATGTGCCTAGAGCATCCACTGTCAATCACTCCTTTATCCTTCAAATCTTGATGTAGATTGCCCTGCACATAATGGTAGGAAAATTAGTTTCTTTTGGGGACCCAAGCCATTACTGACTTGGATCTGCCTTGTGCATCAATATAGTCAAATCTTATAAAGGACATTGATGCACCATTATTTTTGGAGACATGGTCTAAAACTTTATGCTTTGGTCTCTAAACCCAACATGTTGAGGCCTTAACAGCATTTCCCTTGTTTCCCTTCACAGCACTAAGAACTGCTTTTGGCCTAGCAGTATTAACCCTTGTTCCCTTAACAGTATTAATTCCTCTGAGCAGCATTAACTTTAACAAGAAGAATAGTAACTCCAAACAACATCAAGAAGCTTTTCATCCTAACATACCGCCTAAGTCTATGAATGATATACCCTTTGAGATAAGTCAATCATTGCACTAATAAACAAATCAGTGTTTTATCGGATTATTCATGGTTGATATGTTTTCCTTACATTAGTTCTTGAACGTTCCTCTATCGTTTGTTTGTCTTCTTGTGTATGTTTATTGCTTTACTTGTCATCAAAACTTTAGGTTAGATACATAAAACTGTGCCAATCTCTCAGGCTGAAACCCTCCTTTTGCATTAGTTTTAGGTTTAACTTAGATAACTAAAATACTGATAGATTAGATATTAACACTCTCGCTCTTAGTGATCGACACCTACTTACCACAAAACTCCATCTGACTGGGTACACTGCCTGTTAAAGTGTTGTTTTAGGTAAAGTCGGCATAAAATAAATAGTGAAACTTGATACATAAATAACACCTACACAATGACACAATCTACAAGAATGAACCTCCCAGATTTAAAGAAGATGTGCAAGAAAAGCCGCATGATGATGGTGAGAAAAATAAATCTTCAAGTATTCGTGAAAGGACTACTCAACCATTGGTAAAACCACAACGATCATCTATTCCTTTCCCAAACCGGGTAAGAAAAGAAAAAGAAAAAGCACTGCAACGAATTTTTTTAGAGAATATGAAACAACTCGATATTAATATTCCGTTTATTGAAGCCCTAGTGTAAATACCAAAATACGCTAAATATCTGAAGAGTTTACTGATGAATAAATCCAGACTTGAAGAAGCTTGTATGGAGACAACGAACGAAAGGTGCTCAACTGTCTTGCTCGACAAACTGCCATCAAATGAAAAAGACCCTAGGAGTTTCACTACCCCTTGTCAAGTGTTTGAGAAACATAAGGAAGCAGAAGACTTAGCCACTGATCACTTATCTAGGTTTAAGAATCCGCATATGAAGGTGTTAACTAAGAGGGAAATTGCTGATGAATTCTTCGACGAACATTTAATGGCGCTAAAATCCAAGTTTAATAACAATGAACCATGGTATGTGGATTTCGTTAATTATATTGTTGGAAAGGTTGTTCCCTAAATTGGACCTTTGAAAAAAGGAAGAGGTTTTTTTCGCAAGTCAAGACTTACTTCTGGGAGGAACCTTATGCATTTAAACTATGTGCGGATAATATAATAAGAAGATGTGTGGCTGGAAGTGAAACCCTTGAAATTCTGGCACATTGTCATTCGGGACCTACTGGTGGGCATCATATTGCTAATGTTACCGCAAAGAAGGTTTACGAGTCTGGATTTTATTGGTCTAGTGTCTTTAAGGATGCTAATGAGTACGTAAGACGATGTGATGCATGCCAAAGATCGGGAAACATATCTTCAAGGAACAAAATGCCTCAAAATAACATTCATGTATGCGAAGTCTTTGATGTTTAGGGATTAGATTTTATGGGACCATTTCCCCAATCTAGAAGTAATAAATACATATTAGTAGCTGTAGATTATGTGTCCAAATAGGTTGAAGCTCAAGCATTACCTACGAATGATGCGCGCGTTGTGGTTAAATTTTTAAGACAGTTATTTGCTAGGTTTAGAGTTCCTAAAGCTTTGATTAGTGATAAAAAGACACATTTTTGTAATTCTCAGCTTGAAAAAGCTTTACAAAGATATGATGTGACTCACAAATTATCGATGGCATATCACCCTCAATCTAATGGACAAACTGAAGTTACTAACAAGGCTATTAAGCGTATCCTAGAAAGATCAGTGGGGTACAATCCTAAAGGTTGGTCGGAAAACCTTAACGATGCATTGTGGGCATTTAGAACGGCCTACAAAACACCGACATGGTGTACACCTTTTAGATTAGTTTATGGGAAAGCATGCCATTTACCCATAGAAATCGATCATAAGGCACATTGAGCATTAAAACAATGTAATATGGATTTAATGCTTGCTAGTAGAAGTCGTCTTATGCAGCTTAATGAGTTAGCCGAATTGAGAGATGATGCTTATGAGAATACTAGAATTTATAAAGAACGGACCAAGAAATGGCATGATTCTAGACTTCGTGGTGATAAAGATTTTAAGGTAGGCGACAAGGTGCTACTTTATAATTCTCGTTTGAAGATGTGCCCTAGAAAAATTAAATCGAAATGGAGCGGTCCAAACATTGTTAAAATGGTGTATCTACATGGGGCTATAGAAATCACTAACAGGGACGGGGTTAGCTTCAAGGTCAATGGACAACGATTGAAGAAATATTACGGAGGTAACATTGACAAAGAGGATGATAAGGTTATAGAGTTCGAGAATGGTGTGACGTGAGGCTGAAGGGAGTCTAACTTAAATACTCTCACATAAACAAAAGTGCTTGCCGGGAGACAACCCGAAATGTAATTTTTAATTTTATTATCGAGTCTGTTTCTCTAGACTGTCTATACGGCGTATCCAAACCCCATGGATACGGCGTATTGACTATCTGGACGTTATCCAGTCTTTATTTTTTAGCATAGTCGATACGGCGTATTCGTTAAATGAATACAACGTATTCAACACAGGTTTCAATACGGCATATCCTGGGGTATGGATATGGTGTATCGACTTCCTGTATAATTTTTAGTTTTTTATTTCGCATCTAACCAACGAATACATGGAGATAGATTTGCACTTGTTTTCTTATTCTTAATACAGGACCTTCTAAAATAAATCGACAATGTTGGTGAAGTATCTACAAATCTGGAATTCTTACTCATTAAATCTACATGGAGAATCTACCGAGCAAAATATCAGGGGAGTTTCTCATTCTAATTCTATTAATTCCCGTATTTAATGTTTTATCTATACAACGAGAACGTTGTATAATTCAAGTGGGGGGATGGGAATTAGAATGATACATGTCCTATTTTTTCACACTAAAATGCTTAAATTATGCTCAAATTTAAAAAAAAATCAAGCATACTTTTGTGAAATTACTTGATACATAACCCGCACACAATAACCCTTGTTAGATATTGTGAGGATCTAACCTTATCCGTTTCCAAATGTTAACCCAAATTCCACCAAAATATGAGTGTGCCTGTGATGTTGTAAACTTTAGAACTTGGCTTGGTATATCTATTCGAGACCACAATAATGAGTACTATGGATTTAGATGGAGTAACTTGTTTAAATTGGTAAATTTTTAGGATTACACCCAAAAAGCCTATACATGTTGTTTTATTAACTAACTACACTGGTTAGTTAACCCTCGTATAAACCCTTTGTTTACTCTCATCTTAAGAGTAAGATACCCTTAGAACAACCCATAGAGCCAATCCTTTAGGAATTAAACCAACTATCTGTTTTGTTACACCTTTACACCTTAGCCTATCCTGTTAGTTTATGTCAATTTATCAGTTGCTAGTTGCTTAAAGTGTAAAGTACGTATTTCCCGAGTCTTGTGTCAATTTTCTATCTTTGGTACGGTTGGGAAGAAATTTGCATATTGCAAATGGGAATGTATAAAGTAGTCAAAACTCATGTATTTTTACTACCAACACAATTATTGGTACGTCCAAAGAACGAAGAATTACCGAAGGAATTATCCAGAGTTATTATGATCGTAAAGATGGTGAAATTACACCGAGTTTCATAGTATAGTATAACAAAAAAAATAATCAAAAAAAATAATCAAAAAAATAAGAAAAATCGCAACAAAAAAGAGAAGGAAAGTTTGGAGATAATCGCAAAAGCTTGGACCAAAGGAATTATACGAAGGATCGATTATTCGTTGATACGTCTCATAAGTCAACGATGTAGAGTATTGTATAAAGTGGTAGATATCGCCACTTATCTTATAAAAGTATGTAAAGTATGGGATGATTTAGAAGTTTACCGTTACGGGAATGCCAACTAAGGTTGTTGTTTTTTATCTATGATCAAGATGTGTGTAAATAGGTGTGTCTTTATCATGGTAACGGTCGGGAAAAAGTGTCTAGCAACTTATATCTTGGACCTAATCTATTTGTTTCGTAATTTTTATTTAACAACAATTTAATTCCCTTTCCTAATCATTAACCATGGGTTATACGCGAATGAGGATGTGATCGAGCGTGCATGTCTATTCCGTCATAACGACCATGTATACATGTCTCAGCTGCCTTGTTGGTTTATTACTATTGGTGAAAGTTAGAAGATCCATACCCTATATTAGTCTACTATTCCTACTCTTTAGCTTATTTGAGGTGGAGTGAGCAGTCACATATATCTATCACGTCGTTACGGGTGTGTATGTGTGGTCTTTGTCGCCCTCTTGGAATATTGGTATCGATAAAGATTAGTTAGAGTAATCAACCTTAAGCCTTATCATACAAACCCATATTTACCTTTATAAACTTGTTACTCCTTAGCTTTAGCGGTGGAGATGTGTATCCTTGCCAAGCTTATGATAGAATACTCGTCACGACCGAGCAATTGAGCGAATTAGTTACATGTTACCACATAGATTAGTTGAGTGATTTAAGTGTTGTCATCTTCCTATTTTGTGAGGTGTTTGGTTATGTACTTGTAATAGATTAAATAAATGCTTTAACAAAAAATATTCTTAGGGATACATTTTTTTTATAAACTTATAAAGGCTACTTGAGCACAAGTAAGATTCAAGTGGGGGATATTTGATGACAACAAATAACGTCTATTTTATAGCATCATTTATCCCATGTAATTAACCCATTTTGTATAATTATTGCAAAAAATTATTACTTAATCGTTCACATCCGAGAACTGCAATAATTATGGAGTACTTGGTGAAGTTATGCTAAAAGGCAGCATTTTGGAGCATAAACGAAGAGTTCAAGAAAGTCTACCAATCTGACAGAAAATACGCCGTATTATTCTAGACCTATACGACGTATCCAAGACTTTGACGAATCAAAAGACCATTGCCTGACTTTGAAAAATACGCCGTATCCACCTCAACCATACCCCGTATATAATACTTTGGTCAACGAAGAAGAATCAACTAGTTTTACCTCAATACGCCGTATCCGTCAAGAAGATACGGCGTATCCGTACCTATACTTCACAAATAACCACGAAGGATTGGAGACCCAATACGCCGTATCTAGGAGACATCAATACGCCGTATACACAATATAGTAACAAAATATTCTAGAAAATATCAAACGTGGTCCTTACTCTAAGAAATCCCCAATATGCCGTATCCCACATTGCTCGATACAACGTATCGACGAGTTTCCAGACTCTATAAATAGACGATCCTAAACTTAGTTTTAGGTATGCAAGTGAATCCTTAAACCACCAAGTCGACCAAGAGACGAATAAAGAAGCCTAGAAG
Source organism: Tanacetum coccineum (assembly GCA_026074375.1). Lineage (NCBI taxonomy): Eukaryota > Viridiplantae > Streptophyta > Magnoliopsida > Asterales > Asteraceae > Tanacetum > Tanacetum coccineum. The sequence goes on from BQNB010012047.1 coordinate 71,128, forward strand.
GTCTGAAAAGAGCCTAAAGATCATAGGAAAACTCTTGTAATCTTCGCGCAACCGAATACGCGTTCGATTAAGGTTTCTTTATTTTAATCGTTCATATATCAAACCATTTGTATTTTTACAATGACTATCGGCTGATAACTTTAGGTATCATCCATGTTTATGAAGATCTAATGTTTGGTTTGTTTATCTTGATTGCTTAATTTATCATTGATTGTTGTTTATGTTTATCAATTTATATTCGTTTACGTGCTTAAGTATGCGACCTATCATTCAACTGGGTCTAGTCCTACATATTTAATGCGCTGCAACTTCGGTGTTGTTTGGGCGTAGGCTAAGAGTCCGGGATAGCTCTCCATATTGCAATTTATATATCTAGAATCATAGGATCACAAATATTGACATATCCTTGCCCTTTGATTGTGAGCTTAGTTGAGCCATAAGGTGACCTTGGTATCAACGAGTATGTTCTTATTCCATTGGTAAGGACTCGGATAGTGGACTACTAGTATGTAAATCGTCATTAAGCAGTAAGTGGGTAAAGTCTCGATGAGTTAGGGTTTAGTAAGAGCGCCATTACTTAGATCCTAAGATAGATTATAATCAACATAATGATGCTTTATGCGGATGCGTCTAATTGTGACAAAATTAGCGTGTCTAGGTCTTAGGAAGAAGTACCGCCTAAGTCTAGGAATGATATGCCCTTTGAGATAAGACAATCATTGCATTATTAAACAAACCTGCGTTTTATCGGATTATTCATGGTTGATACGTTTTCCTTACATTAGTTCTCGACCGTTCCTCTATCGTTTGCTTGTCTTCTTGTGTGTGTTTATTGCTTTACTTGTCATCAAAATCTTAGGTTAGATACACAAAACCGTGCCAGACTCTCAGACTGAAACCCACCTTTTGCATTAGTTTTAGGTTTAACTTAGATAACTAAAATACTGATAGAATTAGGAATTTACGCTCTCGCTCTTAGTGATCGACACCCTACTTACCACGAAACTCTATCTGACCGGGTACACTGCCCGTTAAAGTGTTGTTTTTAGGTATAGTCGGCATAAAATAAATAGTAAAACTTGATACATAAAATAACACCTACACAACGACACTAAGGCTGATAAAGGTATTTTTGTTACATTGCTTGTTTATGTGGATGATATTATCATCACTGGAAATAGTATGCATGAAACTGAAAAATTTAAAAGTTTTCTTAAGTCTAAATTCATGATTAAAGATTTAGGAAAACTTAAATATTTTCTTGGTATTGAGGTTATTGATACTGGTAAGGGTGTATGTCTTAATCAAAGAAAGTATGTTTTAGATCTTTTATCTGATTATGGTATACCTGCTTGTAAACCTGCTAAAACACCTTTGCAGTCTAAATTAGTTGTTTCTAATGAAGCTACCATTGATGATCCATTACTTGATAATATAAATGATTATCAAAAAATAATGGGCAAGTTGATTTACTTAACTAATACTAGACCAGATATATCATATGTTGTTCATTGCTTGAGTCAGTTCATGCATTATCCTTTAAAGTCTCGTCTCAAAACTGCTTTTAAGATATTGAGATATCTTAAGGGCTCTCCAGGTTTGGGAATTCATATTACTAAGGGTTCATGTATGACTTTAAAAGCATATTCTGATGCTGACTGGACAAAATGTGTTGTCACTAGAAACTCTGTGACCGGGTATATTTTTTTTTTTTTGAAAGGCCTCTGTGACCGGGTATTATGTGTTTATAAATGATTCTCTTGTTTCTTGGAAAAGTAAGAAGCAAAATACTCCCTCTAAATCTTCAACTGAAGTAGAATATAGGGCTCTTGCTTCAGTTACCAATAAAGTTATCTGGGTTTTAAAAAAATTGAAAGATTTAGACTGTGAATTTTTTTTGCCAGTTTCACTTTATTGTGACAGTAATTCAACAATTCAAATTGTTGTCAATCCAGTTTTTCATAAGAGAACCAGACACCTTGAAATTGATTTACATTTTGTAAGGAAAAAAAATTTAAGTGGTGTTATTAAAACTGTTAAGGTGAATACTGCAAACCAAATTGCAAATATTCTTACTAAAGGATTGGACACACTTCAACATAAGGTTTTGGATGAAAAACTTGGGATGAATGATGCTTACCACATATCAGATTAAGGGGGGATGTTAAAATTATAGGACTACCCATGATATTTGGTTATAACCTGAGGGACTTATTGTGTATGTTTTATGTTTCAGTTTAGTCCTTTTGGATGACTTTGAGAAGTCCTGGTTGAGTTTGTACATTTCTTCAAAGACTTGCACCTACAAAGTTTATGGAAAACACGAAAGGGCCTGAATGTAATTTCTCAAGGACTTGTTGCAATTATTTCTGGTCAAGCTGTATATAAGTTGGAAAGTCAGACCTAGAGCTTATAACTTTGATCTGAAATCTTTCTCTACTCTCTCATTCATACTTTCTCTCTAAAAAGTGTAACCTTAATTTGAGATCATCTTAATCTTATTGATTCATTAGCAGTTTTGTAATAGAACTATTATTAATTAGATAATATATCCACACCTGATTAGCAGGTTGGTTGTGGTTTACTGATTGAGATCGGTTTTGGTTTTGTGTTGTTAAATAAAGATTTAATTTGTTATAAAACTGCTTTGATTGTGTGTTTTTTTCTAGTTATTTTAAAAAGCTCATGTGATAATGTAAAATAAAGTAACAAAATCTCAAGTTCTTTTTGTACTGTTTTAGATTGCCGAAGTAGATACTTGGTAATGATTAAAATTGAAATAGTAGACATATAGACTTTTAGAAAGTGTGCACTTGATAAACGTGGTAGAAACTTGTTACAGTTGCAGACCACTAGTGTCACCTTGGGTTATTATAAGATCGTATTTATACACAACACATAAGTAAAGAAATAAGCTTTCCGAGAAGAAAAAAAATGTGAAAACAACATCCACCAGATATTTAAACATCACTTATCAAAGCATCTTAATAAGTGTACGATGCAAGAAAAAGATAGTATGTGACATAGAATTAAGGTCATACTCATAAAACAAATACAGTAAGAATGAAAATAACATACACAACTGGACATATATATTCCTCTTTATAATGCTTGTCCATGTCAAAATGTCTCGATTTAATCGAAAGTGAATAGGAACAATAATTATAATAGATACAAACGTTGTTGTTGAATGACAATTGGATTTGTGGTGACACGCATGACGTTGTTGTTGAATGACAATTGGATTTGTGATGACACGCATGTAAAGGTTGATAGATTTTTGTTAAAATGTGACTTGAATTGGTCATCTCTTTGATCGCTTGAGTTTTGGTGAACGTTGCGCACATGTTTTACTTCTAGTATGTGCAAAAAGGATCTCATAGGTATTTTTACATCTTCCGATCATCAAAATATGCATTTTGCGTTATCTTTTCACGACTTATTATAGACGTGTAAGATATGTTTACATTCATAATTACGAATAGAATGAAGTTCAAAGATTTTTTTTAAGATCACTTGAAATACAAAATGCATTTTCCAGTGATCAGTCATGGATAACTTTGACAAAACAAGTTATTTCCTGATTTAAAGTTACTCGGATATGTGTGACTATTGCTCGGGTTAGGTCCTTTTCGAGAGCAAAATGCAATGCATGGACTATGGCTGTAGTATTGGGTTTGGCTAATGGATCAGTTGTTGTGTAGTATTAGATCATGGGCCTTGACTACAGATGTACTATTCAAGGTTTACGAGCAGCAAATCAAAACGCTACTTCTCATTTACGAGCTATTAGTGTTTTCACTAATTGATTATGATTATAAAGCTACTGCCTCTTATTACTGCTGCTACCGCTAATTTCACCAAACATACCTAAGTAGACTACCAACCAGAAAACATTGTAACAAAAAACACCTCTATGGAATTGGCTCCATTTGTGTACTAAAATAGTAAAATGTAATTAGCATAGCAATATTTTGGTTATTTTAACTTTCAACCAATTACAGAGGTGTACATTGTGTTGGTAGATAATAATGATATACGTGGCTTGTATCGAGGCACTTTGTCTTGATGACTAGGCAAGTCTCGATGTGTAGACAAAAGATGTTTCAAGAAAAGTGAAAACAAAAGTGTATACTAGTTGTTGGTGTTTCGGCAAAAACAAGGTAGTAGCAACATTATGGTTGAAAAAGAAAATGAAGTAGAAATCGACACATTCGGTAGATTTGGCTAAGGTAAATTATGTGCACCTTGAATCTAGTAGATTATGTTGCTTGTTTCAGTGATATATATGCATTGATATTTGGAGATGATTTGGTAGTATTTTGTGGATTATGTTGTAGAAATATAAGGTTGTGCACTTTGTGTTCATATGATATATGATCAACAAGCACGTAATCCATTTTATAAGTTATATATCACAATTGCACAAACACTCGATGCGTATAAAATTTTAAGATGTCTGAATTGTAATAGATAATAATGAACAAATTGTTTGCCAAAATACAACACCCACAATGATTAAAAGAAGACTGCATGGTACATAGCTTACGATATTCAGCATTGTTTTGTTAATTTGCAAGAAACTTTTAATCGTTATTAAATCAAGTGATAACAATTAAATAAACCACTTCATGGTTAAGATCTCTGGATCATAAGACCATAGGATAACATGAAGTTTTAAGACTATTAACCACATTATTCAAGTCTACTACACAAATTTCTGAAGTGTCAACGACCACAACGAAACTTGTTTAATGTAGCAAAACGCCATTTGTTACCATTTGAAGTGCATATGTGTCAGGTCCCGTAGTAGAGATATAGAGCTTGAAGTGAACCAGCAGGCAGCTGCAGTGTTATACAATTTATGTTACCAAATATCATTCCAAGAACAATTTCCCTCGCCCCTTCGATCTTTACCACCTAAGCCAAACAACATACACAAGATTCAGTTTTGCTTTTACATGAAACCGAATGTATGTAGATTAAATGCAACAATAACAGAGCTGAAAGTTATGCTCACTTCACGATCAGGGAAGGCTGGTTTGGGGGGGGGGGGGGGGGGGGGATTTAAGAACTGCTTTCATCATCCCATTAAGGGTCTCCAAACTGAGTGTGCGTTATCCCTATCCATAACAATGTAAAAGTTAACATAAGAAGCAGCAAGCCTTGTACCAGGAAGCCTTGGTTTAGCCTCACCGACCTGTTGTCAAATATTTTGCCAAACTAACTCTGGTCAAACACTGCATCTTCCCTAAAACACTATGAATCTATGCTTACCTGAACAAATCCAGCAGCCTCTTCTTCTGTCATATAGAGAGGCCCGGGTACATGGAGTTTAATAACTTCAAATGTTCTACCATTAGCATCGGTAGAGTTTGAGAGAACACTTAAAGCTTCAACAGCTCGTTCATACTGAGGGTCTGATTCGTCATCGGTCCATGACAATAAGACTACACCAGGCTTCACAAAACAGCACATATTGTCAATATGCCCATTAGTATCAACATCACCTGTATACAACAGATTATGGAACTATAATAAGTATGTATATAGCTAAATTTATCTTAACATAGGACACGGGATAATTACCATATAGTCCACGTGGCAACCAAACAATCTTCTTGACTCCGAGATATGATTTTAGCTCTTCTTCTATTTGTTCTTTTGTGAGATGTGGATTCCGGTTTTTGTTCAACAAACACTCTTCAGTGGTAAGGCAAGTTCCTGAGCGATAAAACAGAGTTTGGAAGATAGTGATTTTAAAAATTACTTGGTTCATAAAACCTTAAGGATTATAGTTAGAGGGTTAACAATACACAAGATGTTACCTTCACCATCTACATGAATGCTTCCACCTTCAAGAATTATAGATTGTGGGAAACGTGGAACCCTCTCCATTGAAAGAATCTAACAGTAAATGACAATTAAAGTATTCATAAGCAACGAAGATGCAAATATATATATAATATATATATATATATATGTATGTATATATAATATATATATATATATGTATGTATGTATGTATGTATGTATGTATGTATGTATGTATGTATGAATGATCTGTGTGAGTGCTAACCTTTCGTGCAACAAGAAGATCGTCACTCCAGTCTATGTAGCAACCATCATCAATACCTAAAATACCGAACAGTGTCAAGATTCAAGAATGAAAAAAGAAAAAAAGAAAATGCAAGTATATTTAAAAAATTTCTAAGTAACATGCTCAGAAAGAACATTTGTTTGATGCTATGCTTACCACCCCAACTGTTGAAGTTCCAATCAATACCAGCAACAATATGTTCTCCTTTCCCTGAATCTGAGTTTCCGTCACGTACAACAAACTGTATAGTCAAAAAAATATTATAAAACATGAAATGATGTACAGAATTGTAAAAGATGGAGTGAACTGGAAGAGGAACTTTACGGTTGGACCACTGTCACGAAACCAGGAATCATTCATACTCATCTCAGCAACCCTTACATTATGAGGCAATAATTTGCGTGCATTAGCCCACTGCAAAATAAAACAAAGAAATTCCGATTATAAATGTAATGTTAGCTTGATCTACTCCAAACTAAGAAAAGTTGAAATCAAACGGTAAGGGTCAAGCCTAGATGACTGAATAGAAAACAGAAAGAGAGAGTTTATGCTTTGTATTTCCTATTCGCAATTGTTACTTGTGTATGATTAATCAAATGCTAGACAGAACAACCCTTAATTGTTATCCAGTTCATATAATGTTTGGCTTAAGGGCCAACATCTAACTTTCCATGCCCATAATCTTATCTTGCATCTTCGAGCCTAGACTACGAAATTACGAAGGGGTGTGATTTGGAGCTCAACACTAAAATAAGCCAGATAGAGCTTGTACATGCCTTTCATGCACATTGGCTAATTACGAGAACTTGGTTAACTGTATTTTTCAGCATCTGGATCCTTGCAGGCACATTGGTTTATCCTAAGAATTTCCACTTTCTAAGGGCTGAACTAGTTCTTCATTACACCCACATATTGTAAACACCTATTTATCAAATAAGTATACATTTTTGTGTCTTAAGCTTTTACCTAATGAATTCCACTCTAAATGGCAGTCGATGGAAGTAGCCCTTTGTCTGAATTTCAGTTGTAATCATTAGATATTGGAATCTTGGTTGATTGTTAGTGTCTTGAATTCTTGGTGTCTTTGTTAGAAGCGCAATTGGATCCTCCTTGTGAAGCTAGCAGCTTAGCTTTTGGTAGGAGAACAATACACCCGCCTTTGCTTTTCATCTTTGTTTTTGGATGGTTGTATTTGTATGGTTATCCTAGTGTACATCAAGGGCGTCAGGTCATCCGTGTATACCTTAAGCTAATGTTCTTCAATGATGGTCTCATTTTGACTAAACCAATGGATATCACATTCTAAACTGAACACGCGTTATCCACCTAACAGTGAAATCTTTGAGCTGGTTCATTCCACTCTGAGGCAACACTATGTATAGACCTAACGCTATTAGACCAGTAATCTGTAGTCAGCTCTTTCACATACATCATGAGCATAAAGACCGATGTGATCTTAAATGTAAAATGAGTCATGTCTAGTTATTCACCAAATGGCCTTGTGGCAAGACTCACTGACGAAGCCTGGATTTTGCAGTTGGGTGGGCCAAAATAAGCCAAAAAATATGCGTAAAATTAAATGATATATTTTAAATAACACGAGTCTTGCAATAAAAAATTTCAACCGCACGGAACATTGTTTAACATCATTATAATGATCTAAAACCATATGTAAACTGTATAAACTTCTAAGCAAGTAAGAGCAATCACTTTAATTTAACAATGCCAAACAAAAACAAGTAGCTATATTACCTAAAAATTAAAACATAACCAATTAAATAAGAAAAAAAAAATACCAAATGATGATGATGAAAAATCTCTTTATAATATGGGTGGGTCAGAGGTAATTTTGTGAAGAAAATACACATACTACTTGTGTCAAACAAGAAACTTGGGTTGTTCATGGCCTCATTAGGTACACATTTGGGGTTGGTAAGAGAAAGGGTCAGAAAAAGAGGCGTACGAGAAGCTCATATTTTTATACAAATTATCTATGATCTTGATCGCAATATATAAAAGGTTTTGTACAGCAAGCAAAGTGTGACCAGAAACTTGAAAGAGACAGATTAGAAGAAAAAAAAGCAAGTAACCTGAGAAGCAGAGGCACAAACAGTAACAGGCTCAAAGTGAGAAATGGCAGCAGCAACTTTAGCAAAAATAGCCTGGCCATGGACCCCGTTATCTCTCCAGTTATCCGGACGTTCCTGCAAATCAATATACAAAATTATTATTAAAATCCATTTTTATAACATGAAATGAAATGAAATGATTTTTATAAAAAGACTACTGACCGGCCAACCAAGCCATGTTTGGGAGTGGGTTTCCCATTCAGCAGGCATACGATACCCATGGCTAACCGGCGTTCCATCTGTTATATCCATCTACTATATATATTCCGGCGACCTACTTTTTGATACTACTATATATTCAGTGGCTGCTCACTTGATGGAGTATTATTAATATTCGCCACAAAGGCTATACCTGTCATTTTATCTATTAGACCAATCACACAAAGAATACAGTATCCCCCCCTTTTTTTTTTTTGTGGCCGATGAACAATAACCGAGCCCATTGGGCCGGGGGTACTGTAGCGCTACTGCAGCACTGTTCATTTTAAACACTGTAGCAGTGCCAAAACGACGTAGTTTTACTTGTGAAATGTGTTATTTATTTATTTTTATTTGTTTTTTCGCGCGTTTTTTTTATTTTTAATAGTGTAAGTTTATTTTTTCTTGCACGTTACTGCGGTGCGCTAATTTTTGGCGCGTTGTTGCGTGTCATTAATTCTTTTTTTTCCTTTAATTTTGTTCGAGTTTATTTTGTCGGTCTCATATTTAATAGT